>SJYA01000707.1:6919-55633 GCA_006410615.1 Neotragus moschatus
GTGTGTGTGTGTGTGTGTATTCTCTCTCTCGTCAATACTTCCTAAATGAGGCTTACTTAGGGCAAGATCATACATGACTGCAGCCTAGTACCAGCTCCCCAACTGGGGCCATTTCTTATGGAGACATGGAGACATGGCCATCTCCAATTAAAGGGACAGAGAACAGAACCACAAAGGCTTTACTTTTACAATTTAAAACATCAAGTCCTGCTCTTTAGTTATCACTGTATGTTACAAATATATGTGTGTGTGTATATACACACACACTCTCCTTTATCCATTCATCTGCTGATGGACATTTAGATTGTTTCCATATCTTGACTATTATAAATAATGCTGGTATGAACACTGGGGTGTATGTATCTTTTGAGTTAGTGTTTTTAGTGTTTTCAGATATATACCCAGGAGTGGATATATGGGACTTTTATTTTTTTGTTTTTTGTGAAACCTCCATACTGTTTTCCACAGTGGCTACACTAATTTACAATCAAGGTGGGTTTTATTTTAGGTGACAACGAAATAATGTGAATTTCTAAAACCCAACCCCTTTCAGTGTTTTGCTTAGCAACTCTATGGGAGCAATCAGCATAGATAAGGTATTTGTTTTCCATGTTTCCTGCTCCAAAGAAATACAGATTTTTTGCTTACAAATTTGGTTTTTAAAAGTCCTTGGCTAGGCATAAAACTTGCATTCCACATTCTACAAGATGGAAAAATCTACAGAAAAGATGTGTAATCGGGTCAACATAACAAAGAAACAAAAAGAAGACCTGCTCCAGTTCTCTTGGAAGGCTGAAAATTCAGAGCTTTAGAAAATTAATGGAGCCATACTATTTTGTGACAACCTGGAACACAGGCCCCACACTGTACATGGGGGAAGAAAACCTAGCTGGCTAGTTCTTCTGGGCAAGCCACGGTTGAGCTGTCACCTAGTCCAATCTGTCCAACGTCAGTGTCAGAGTGATGTTTATTATGGCTCCCTTGGTTCTGGGCAGAATCAGAGGAAGAGGAGCCAGAAAAAGTGCTTTATGCAAATGCAACCCTATTTCTTGTGACTGAAGGTAAGTAAGCATTAAAAGGGGGCTTCCCTGGTGGCTCAGCGGTAAAGAATCTGCCTGCAGTGCAGGAGACCCAGTTCAATCCCTCAGTAGGGAAGATCCCCTGGAGGAGGGCATGGCACTCTGGTACTCTAGCCTACCTAGAGAATCCCATGGACAGAGGAGCCTGGCACCTGCAGTCCATAGAGTTGCAGAGTCAGACACGACTGAGGCGCCTAAGCAGCAGCAAGCATTAAAAGATACTTCTAATGATGTATGCAAGCTGACAGCAACTGGTTGGATATGTGTACAAACATTCACCAACTGACTCAAGGGAACAAAAAAACTTCAGTGATTGCTTAACAATTACACGTGTCGTTTATTTAGAAACACCTGCATACTTACTGTTAATTCCTACCACTGGTGCTGCGGAAGCTGACTGACAATGAGGTTAAGCCAGGCCTAAGCTTGAAGCACGGTCTACTCTCAGAAAATGCAGAGTGTGACATATTTACTTTCAGTTTGCTCTGAATCTGACAGTGTAACAATTCTGTAGCCAAATCCTGGCACGTAGTAAATGCATTACTAACCAAAGAAAAACCAGTACAGCCAGTCTAATTATAGACCAGACAGGCTTTAAGCCTCTCTTCAGTAGTTCCTAACTGAGGCTTACTTAGGGCAAGATCATACACGACTGCAGCCTGGTATCTACTCCCCAACTGGGGCCATTTCTTATGGAGACACGGAGACATAGCCATCTCCAATTAAAGGGACAGAGAACAGAACTACAAGGGCTTTTCTTTTAAAATTTAAAACATCAAGTCCTTCCCTTTAGCTATCACTGTATGTTACAAATATTGAAAAAGCTGAATGGGGCAGAGGTGGTGGATTAACTGTTACAGAGACCAAAAGCATCAGGTGTTTCACTTATGTAACATTCTGGACTCCCAGAACCTCCAAGTAGGAGTGAATCAATCCCACACCGAAGCAGATAACAGCTAAATCACCCTCTCCACACAATTCTTCCCGGCATCCTCCTCTATCTCTGCAAAACAAGATTAGTTCTCCTTCCTCTCCCTGACCCCAGGGCCTAGGTCCTTGGCTGCCCAACGACAGTAACACTTGAATCACACCATCTCCTGGGCTGCTGCGGCTGTAGTTAGCAACAGCCGAGGTGGGGCTGGGGAGAGCATAACTTTGATGATGCACTTATGACTTCGAAAAGAGTTGCCTCTGGGCTTCCCCAGTGGCTCAGCGGTAAAGAATCTGCCTGCCAATGCAGGAGATGCGAGTTTGATCCCTGGTCTGGGAATATCTCACATGCCACGGAGCAACTGAGCTCATTTGCCACAACTGCTGAGGCTGTACTCCAGGGCCCGTGAGCTGCAAATACTGAGCCCGTGCACCTAGAGCCTGTGCTCTGCAATAAAAGAAGCCACCACAATCAGAAGCCCATGCACCCCAATGAAGAGTGGCTCCCACTAGCTGCAACAAAGACCCAGCGCAACCATAAATAAAAAAAATTTTTTAATATTAAAAAAGAGTTGCCTCCTAAGGCTTCTGGGAATTCTCCTTGCCACCAGGTCAGCCCTGGCTAAGATCACAAGTATGCCTATGCATGCGTGCTCAGTCGTGTCCAACTCTTTGCAACCGTCTGAACTGTAGCCCGCCAGGCTCCTCTGTCCATGGAATTTTCCGGGCAAGAATACTGGAGTGGGTTGCCATTGCTTCCTCCAGGGGATCATCCCTACCCTGGACTCAAACCCGGGTCTCCTGCAGCTCCTGCATTGTAAGAGGGTTCTTTACCACTGAGTCACTTGGGAAGCACCAGGATCATGAGTATCATCAATGACAAAAACAAAAGCAAGGAGGAGGTAGGAGAGAAGGAGTGGGAGGATGGGAAGGGGGAGAAGAGGGGTAGGAGAGGAAGAGGAAGAAAAAGGCAGTGCAATCCTTCTTTACTGGGTGTTTTGCACTCAAAACTGAAATTGGACTTCCCAACACAGGAATCGAACCGGGGTCTCCTGCATTATAGGCAGATTCTTTACCAACTGAGCTATCAGGGAATCCCTGAAATTGGACTAGGAAGTAAATGTGATTGAAACCAAGTCCCCCTAAGACTGACTGACCAAATTGACGATTAATCTCTCTCCAAAACTTCATTCCCATTCTTGTCCCCTCTGACCTCAATTCTGTGCTAACTGAACACTAATCAACCAGAGTCAGATGACCAAGATTGCTGTTGTTGACAACAGTGTTAATGTACTAAAATTGTTTGTATAGATGAGAATTGCTCTTCAACGTACAAACTCAGGTTGTTTCTCCAGGGCATGATGAGCTCACAGATCCCGCATGAGCCAAGGCCAGGGACTCATAAACCAAAGACATCCTGACTCTAGAAACCACAGTTAAGAAATATTACAGAAATGTCACAAGATGATGACGACCAGTTTCTTTGTTCTTCTCCTTTAGAAAGACTCCTAAACTCAAAGACCACATTGGAGTGGATCTCCTCTTCCCATACTTGGCGCTCTGCAAGAAATCCTCACTTTGCTGCAGGGTCCCACTGCCAGAATTTGGTTTTCTGCACCACAGGCACGCAACCCTTTGCTTGGTCACATGATGATGGTCAGCATGGGAAACCTTCCACAACTACCTCTGACCAGGCTTTCCCTCCTCCCTTTCTGCAGCTGGCCCACCCTCCCCGCCTTGGTCAGCCTGCATTGCTCACCATTCCCTACACATGCTGACCTGTCCCATCTCCATGCTGTTTTTTCTGCTGATGGCACAACCTCTCCTCATGGCAAACAGAAGGGGAAAAAGTAGAAATAGTGACAGATTTTCTTGGACTCCAGAATCACTGAAGATGGTGACTGAAGCCATGAAATTAAAAGATGCTTGCTCCTTGGAAGGAAAGCTATGACCAACCTAGACAGCATATTAAAAAGCAGAGACATCACTTTCCCAACAAAGGTCTGTATAGTCAAAGCTATGTTTTTTCCAGTAGTCATGTATGGACGTGAGAGCTGGACCATAAAGAAGGCTGAACACCGAAGAACTGATACTTTTGAACTGTGGTGCTGGAGAAGACTCTTGAGAGTCCCTGGATAGCAAGGAGATCAAACCAGTCAATTATAAAGGAAACCAACCTTGAATATTCATTGGAAGGAAGCTCCAGTACTTTGGCCACCTAATACAAAGAGCTGACTAACTGAGGAAAACCCTGATGATGGGAAACAAGACTGAAGGCAAAAAGAAAAGGAGGCGGCAGAGGATGAGGTAGTCAGATAGCATCACTGAATCAATGGACATGAGTTTGAGCAAAGTCTAAGAGATGGTGAAGGACAGGGAAGCCTGGCGTGCTGCAGTCCATGGGGTTGTAAAGATTGGGATAAGACTTAGGCACTAAAGGACAACAGCAACCCCTCCTCTCTCACAGGAACCCCACCCTTCCGGGCCCAGATCAAATGCTCCTCCCCAAAGAAGTCTTCCTCAATTACCAGAAACAATAACTTCATCTCACCCCAAATAATCTTCTGTCTACAACAGTAAGTAAAGTTGGTAATAAGATTAGTGAGCACATACTATGGGACAAGAATCACGTGACACAGTTGATAGTTTTCTCCCTTTCATCCTCACAGTGACCTCCATGTGGACACACCATGACTGTTCCCTTCCATAGATAAAGAAAATCGAGGCTGAGAAATGTCAGGTATTTTGGAAGGGCAGTGAGGGCCGTGGGCTGGAGGAGCTTGACTCCAGAGCTCACACGCTCTCCTGCACGTTGCCTTGTACTGTAATATACACGTGTCCCACGTGCTCTGTGAATTTTGAGGTTGTATATCTTCAGCTATCCCATTTTATTAACTCAGGGCTTGGCTCAAATTGGGTGCTTGAATTTGAGCAAAAGTAACCTGGTGCTGTTTTACACATTTCTAGAGCTATCTTATTATATTAACTTGGGGCCTGGTTCAAAGGGGTGTTTGACTTTGAGCAAAAGTAACTTGGTATTGTTTTATGCATTTCTAGATAGATCACTATGCCTGGTTTTTCCAGGCATATGATCTCTCCATTTCATCCAGCAAAAAGCCTTTAGGACAAGTAAAGAATGGCAATTATAACTGGCCATCCATGGTCAAGAATCCAAGACCCAGGAAGTAGGAGAAATCTGATCCTTAAAACATTCAAGACGCATCAAAAGGGCCCACAGGACATGGGCACCACTGTTTCCTAATTTTGGTGACCAGATATCTGAGACATGTAAGAACTGCCTTTGTGCGTATCAGATAGATCACTTAGAATGGCGAGTCCTGNTTCCCTTGACTCCAGTGACTGGGGACAGCACAGTATCAATACTTAAAACCAATAAGACCATAACTCTAGGGGCAGACTGCGTGAGTTTCAAATCCAGCTTCTATACTCACTTTACTATGTGATTCTAGGCAAGTTATCTAATGGCTCTGTGCCTTAATTTCTTCATCTATGAAATGGAAGGTTGGAAGAATAGAGTTGGTTCATAGTAAGTATTATTATTATTGAATGCTATTATTGGATGGTCATGTGACCCAAACCAAGCCAAAGACACTCAGTCCCAGAACTTTTGCTGGATATACTTCTAGAGTTGCTAAATTGGTAAACATATGAGAACTGCCAGGGGCCACTTGTGGAGAAAGTCTTCCTGAGACTGAGTTTCCCACAGAAGAGAGGGAGCTAAGAGACAGGGCAGTCATTTCTGGGGTGTGTTATTGCTTGAGACCAGAACCTAGTCATGCCTGGACATCTAGGGGAGGACTTTTCAATGACCTGGTCTATGAACTCCCTGTCTTCTCTGTATGAGTTGGGAGTTGGTGCTTCCCTGATAGCTCAGTTGGTAAAGAACCACCTGCAATGCAGGAGACCTCGGTTCAATTCCTGGGTCAGAAAGATCCGCTAGAGAAGGGATAGGCTAACCATTTCAGTATTCTAGGCCTCCCTGATGGCTCAGCTGGTAAAGAATCCGCCTGCAATGCAGGAGACCTGGGTTCGATCCCTGGGTTGGGAAGATCCCCTGGAGAAGGGAAAGGCTACCCACTCCAGTATTCTGGCGTTGAGAATTCCATGGACTGTATAGTCCATAGGGTCACAAAGAGTGGGACACGACTGAGCAACTTTCACTTCACTTCACTTCCTATTACCTGCAAAAAAAGAATTCTGACCTGGTTTTATTGAGACATAATTCAGAATACAATTCACTCAATTAAAGCATACAATTCCTTCAGTGGTTTTTAGTACATTTCCAGAGTTGTGCAACCATACTATGATGTAGGAGTTTTGATCCAAAACTCCTCAGAAATGGCTCAGGAGGCATGAGGTGTGGAAGGTGGTGGGGACAGACTTGTGCAAATCTGCTTTCAAAAGCATATTAATTTTGAAACTACCTTTAAAGTTGGAGTCATCAACTTTTTTATTTGAAAGTGGCTTCCAGCTCAGCACAGCATAATGGAAAAGGAAGTGAACTGGAATTAGAACCCTTAGTTTCTTAATTATTATTATTATTTGTTAGGGTCTATATTGAATTTGTTACAGTATTGCTAGGGCTTCTCTGGTGGCTAAGACAGTAAAGAATCCATCAGCAATGTGGGGGATCTGGGTTCGATCCCTGGGTTGGGAAGATCCCCTGGAGAAGGGAAAGGCTACCCACTCCAGTATTCTGGCGTTGAGAATTCCATGGACTGTATAGTCCATGGGGTCACAAAGAGTGGGACACGACTGAGCAACTTTCACTTCACTTCACTTCCTATTACCTATAAAAAAGAATTCTGACCTGGTTTTATTGAGACATAATTCAGAATACAATTCACTCAATTAAAGCATACAATTCCTTCAGTGATTTTTAGTCATTTCCGGAGCTGTGCAACCATCACTATGATGTAGGAGTTTTGATCCAAAACTCCTCAGAAATGGCTCAGGAGGCATGAGGTGTGGAAGGTGGTGGGGACAGACTTGTGCAAATCTGCTTTCAAAAGCATATTAATTTTGAAACTACCTTTAAAGTTGGAGTCATCAACTTTTTTATTTGAAAGTGGCTTCCAGCTCAGCACAGCATAATGGAAAAGGAAGTGAACTGGAATTAGAACCCTTAGTTTCTTAATTATTATTATTATTTGTTAGGGTCTATATTGAATTTGTTACAGTATTGCTAGGGCTTCTCTGGTGGCTAAGACAGTAAAGAATCCATCAGCAATGTGGGGGATCTGGGTTCGATCCCTGGGTTGGGAAGATCCCCTGGGGGAGGGCATGGCAACCCACTCCAGTATTCTTGCCTGGAGAAACCCATGAACAGAGGAGCCTGGCAGGCTACCATCCATGGGCTCATAAAGAATTAGACACGACTGAACCACTAAGCACAGCACAGTACTGCTTGTTTTATAATTGGGGGCTTTTTGGCCTCAAGGGATGTGGGATCTTAGCTTCTCAACCAGGAATTAAATCCATACCCGCTGCATTGGTAGGCAAAGTCCCAACCACTGGACCACCAGGAAATTCTCTAGAACTCCTAGTTTCTTTTGAGGGAAATTATAAAATCCCTATGATCCCTTCATACTCTACACAATTTTATGCTTTTAGTTAAATCCTGTCAGGTTCTTGACAAAAAAATGAAAACCAAAGAGGGTAAGCCAACTGCCCAAAGTCGACTGAGTAATTTACTGTTAGATACATTCACGNAAAGTCCCAACCACTGGACCACCAGGAAATTCTCTAGAACTCCTAGTTTCTTTTGAGGGAAATTATAAAACCCCTATGATCCCTTCATACTGTACACAATTTTATGCTTTTAGTTAAATCCTGTCAGGTTCTTGACAAAAAAATGAAAACCAAAGAGAGTAAGCCAACTGCCCAAAGTCGACTGAGTAATTTACTGTTAGATACATTCATGGATACAGTTCAGTTTTCTGTTGCTAGTTTCAAGTAGTTCTACTTTTTCTGCACAATTTCATACTCAAGATCCAGTTCAATCTCTTGAAATGCTTGGAGGTTAAGAAAGTCTTTGAAATACTAACCAAATAGTCATCCATTCATTCTAGAAATACATTTTGATTAAGGATATTCCCCAAACTTACGTTCCATCTCAGTGTATCTCTCTTCAGATATCATTCTACCTATAGAGGAAAATTAATATACTTTCTTTAAAGCAAAATATGATAGTTAATTGCAAAAATATTTGATAGTATTTAATATGTTAGGTAGATAACAGGCTGGCAAGTTTCTACATGTTTGTACAATAGTCTTGGTTTGCAGGATCAGGAGGTTTCATTACAAAGTCCTGCTGGGGATAAGACTGATGGTTAAGGGAATAATTGCATTCTTCACCCATTAACAACAAAAATAAAAAGATTTGATAACCAAACTGAAAATTTAGAATAGTTTCACTTCTAACATCTCGTGAGGCTTTAGATGAATTACCAAAGGCATAAAGAACTCTAGCAGTTATTAATCTTAAATCTGCCTATCTGGGCATGAAAGAAGTCTATATACAGGCTTTTGAAATTTTTAGAAACACACTTCCTGGAAGAACCTGGTAATCCAGACTGGAGCAGGATGCACGGTACTTAGCCATATTCAAGGTCAGAAAGGCATTTGCTTTATCTAAGCTATCCTGTGAAAACACAATTAGAACACCCAGGGAAATATCGCCAGCAGGAATAGTATTTGTGTTCATCATTGTTTTTAGTGCATGTTTTTCTCCTCTGTAAATCTAGACAAAATTAGTTGAATCCTGTAAAAAGAGTGCTGGATGTTTTATTTAAGCTACAAGCAAGAGGTGGTAAAATATTTAAACTGGGTGGTGAGACCTTTGTATGGGCTTCAAGGGGTAAATAGCAAGAAAGAGAGGAACACAGCCCATAATTCCATCACCCTGCTACAACACCACCAAGGTGTTGCTGCATGTCTGTTTACTTTTCTCCTAAGCAGTCACTATATACACTTGCAACTGAGAGGAGAAAAAGCTCTATCTAAGACGTCCTGCCAAGTCCTGCCTTTACTGAACTATCCTCTTCCCCAGCTCATATATTCTCTTCCTTCAAAACCAACAAGCCCTATCCCATCACCCTTGCTACGGTGGTTAATACAAGCCCAGGCTTTCCAGGGATGCAGGCAAGTAAGCATCCCCACCAGGCTGCTACCCTCATACACTTCTGACAGCCCAGCACCCCAAAGCTCTACACTCTGCCCTCTGTCTGTAGTCTTCCAGCAGCGAACTCTTCGCTGTCCTCAAACTTCAAACATTTTCTTCACTTCCCTGTTCTAATTGAAACCTGCAGTCACTGCTTGCCCTGCTGTTTTCTCTCACATTTTCACTGTGCTAAGGCCTGAGTCCACCTCCACACGGGGCCTCCTCCGTGTCAGTGACCTTCCTTTCTCTCTATACACCTACCTTTTAAAAGTTGTCATTAGACTCAACGACAGGCGGCTCCTTGCTGCAGTTATCAAGAGAAGGCCACCCCTTACTACTCCCCTCTCATTTATTTCGGTTTTCCTTTGGCCGTACTGAATGGCTTGTGGGATCCTAGTTCCTCAACCAGGAATTGAACCAGGGCCCTTGACAATGAAAGCATTGAGTCCAGCCACTGGACTGCCAGGGAATTCCCCATCTGCTCTCATTCCTTAATGATTTTAGTCCCTGACTCACTGTTACCGTTGCCAACATTACTTACATTATAAAATATTTCCTGATTTCAAAATCCACAGGGGAGCCTCCCAATACTCCTGGCCTCTAGGTTCCTTGACCACTTTCCCATCTAATGTCTTGTCCTCCACCCTACTGCAGCTTCCCCCATAGTTATGCTCCAGACCATGTCACTGCCGAACCCCACTGTCGCCCTCCTCCATCTCAAGCATCCCACCACCACTTGCTTGACTTCCGGCTTATTCCCTTTAGTTCCCTCGCAATCCAAGGAGACCTATGAGGCACTGACCTTACCGTCTTTTCACTATTAATAATATCCTCCATTATCTCCACTCAGCTTCTTCGGAGAGCTTATCATTCACGTACGTATACCTCCAACTCCTTGCCTCTCCTTCCCATCCTAATATTCATGCAGCAAAACCTCTGCCTTGTCTCACTTACTCTGTGCCTGCATCAGTGCAGCTCAACACGGCTGGAGAAAAACATACCCATGTGACTGCTCTCATCTTAAATCCATGACCAGAAACCAGGATTGCCATCTGATAATCCTGCCATCTGATCCCTCTGCCCTCCCTCTCTCCTAGAAGGTTAATTGATACCACTCTCTCCTCAAACTTCCAACACCTGCTCCTCCTCCATCCTCACTCTTGGCTCATGATTTTCCTTTCCATGTCTCTTGGGAAAAAAAAAAAAAAAAAAGGTAGCAATCAGAAGAGAACTTCCCCATGCTCCCCTGCCACGTCCACCCATCCCGCGCACCTGCAGCCGCACTCACACCTGCTTTCCCTCCTGTCACGGCTGCGCTGCCTGTGATCCTGAGGCCAAGCTCCTCTTCCCACTCGACACCCCAGAGCTCCTTCCCTACTCAGGGCATATCGCCGGTGATTCTCCCCTCTCTTTCTCGCATCATCTTATTTTCTCCCTCAGGGATCCTTTACAAAAGCACACAAACATGCTGTAATTTTTCAATCCTTAAAAATCCCTCTCTTGACCCCATCCTGGTGAAAAATAAGTCAGACTTTGTCCATTCTGCTCAAAACCCCTTAGGCTCCCACCCTACTTAGAGAAAGGCCAACATCTACCAAAGACCTCCACAGGTGGTCCACCCACTCCACCCTCTGTGCCTCAGCCCAGCTGGCATTTTCATTCCTCCAAGCACACTCACTGGGCATGCTTTCTCAGGCCTTTGTGCATGTGGTCCCCTCAGACTGAACAATCACTCACGCCTTCACCAGAGAGGCTCTGTTGGCCTCCCTGCGTAAAGCTGCAATGCAACCATATCTCCAGCATGCCCTGCCTCTTCACTGCTTTATTTTCCTTCTTTGCATGTATCAATTTCTAACATATAGTGTGCCTACTTGTTGGATTCATTGACTGTTTCCTCCAGTCAATACCCTCAGAGCTGGAATAGAAACTCTGTAAGAGCAAGACATTTTTTTTGGTTTACCTTGTTTACTGCCAATGTTTCCTCAGCACCATAGGGCCTGGCTCACAGCAGGTGTTCAATAACAATCAGTTGGTTGAATGAATGGTTAAAAGATGTAAGAGTAAGATTTAATCATTTTAAAGTTTTCATAATCATGTTTATTTACGGTTCTTCTATAGCCTCTGCATTCCAGTGGAGAGGAGCTGGAAAGACCTAAAAGTGAATCTGGCTCCCCCACTTCCATAGCCTCTGAATCAAACATAAGGACCTTCATTTTATCATGTTCTCCTGTAAACATGTCCCTGCCTTTCAAACAGAATTTGTTTTCAGAATGAGAAAAGTCAAAATTCTGGAGCACCTTCAGTAATTCTTTTTCTGCTTTCATTTCAGTTTATACTGAGTTTGGTTTGAAAGGAGGTGGCTTTTGTATCTGTCTTGGGGAGCAGAGAAAATCTTGGGAGGACTTGAGAAAGAATATCTGGGAGCAGAAAGCATCAACCAGAGCTTAGAAAGAAACCCATTCAGAGGGTAAGAGGAAAAAATACTGACACTGGAAAGAAACGGTAGAATCAGTCTTATCACCTGAGAATATGGTTCTCTGGGTCCGAAGAACACTGTGGCCCAAAGCTGCTTCCAAGATCAAAGGAAAAGTGGAATTCCACAGCAGAAATAAAGATTTTAGCCAGGATTAAAAGTACAAATAAAAACAAAACCACAGCAGGGTTTGAAGGTGGTGCCAGTGGTAAAGAATCTGTCTGCAATGCAGGAGACCCTCACGTTGGATCCCTGGGTTGGGGAAGATCTTTCCACTCCAGTATTCTTGCCTGGGAGAATCCCATGGACAGAAGAGCCTGGCGGGCTACAGTCCATAGGGTCGCAGAGAGTCAAGCAACTGAAGTGACTATTAGTACTCAACACACACAAAAGTACAAATAAAACCACAACAGGGGGACAGCGAGCTCAGAGCTGGAAAGACCTCAAAGTGAATCTGGCTCTCCCACTTCCCAGCGCTGGGAGGGAGTTCCAAGCCCGTGGGGGCTGAGGGGGAGTGGGAGGGGCTGGATGGATTTTGGCTCCTCCCCCACCCCAACCCCCACTGAGTCCCTGGCGCCCAGCACCCGGGTAAGAGGCCTGGATACTGAACAAGCGACGCTTGGGGTGAACAAATGCCGAACTAACGGGAGGACCTTCTCAATTCAAGCTGCCTCTACAGGTGAGCCANGGGGAGTGGGAGGGGCTGGATGGATTTTGGCTCCTCCCCCACCCCAACCCCCACTGAGTCCCTGGCGCCCAGCACCCGGTAAGAGGCCTGGATACTGAACAAGCGACGCTTGGGGTGAACAAATGCCGAACTAACGGGACGACCTTCTCAATTCAAGCTGCCTCTACAGGTGAGCCAGACTTCACAGAATTTGCTTGGTTTTTTCCGTCACTTTACTGTCCCCTCTCACCGTCTGCTTAACCCACTCTCAGAATAATCTTCCCATTTGTTGTTTGTGTCTCCGCTCCACAATGGAACCGGCGTCCACGACGTCAGTCCCTCAGCTACCAAACATTAATTTCCATTTAAAAACAAAGTGTTTTAGCAGAGAAATGGGGATGTGGGAGGCACGGTGCAGAGTCTGGGCTCCACTTATTAGTTCAGGCTGACAGATTTTTCATCAGGTTCTTGTTTTTCTCCTCTGCAGGAAAGCTTATTTCCATAGAAGGATATCCCCTCTTTGTGTTCATTCTTCATTCACAGTTTTAGTGTTTACTTTTGCTTTTTGTCTTTGCACAATCCTTGCATTTTCAAGAATCTGAAGAGACTCTGGATGGGAATGCCTTCCCCTTCCCTGAAAATATCTCGGGTGCCTGCCAGTAGGAGCTGACACATTTCCCTGCCATTCCTTTCCCATCTCTATAAGGCAAAAGGGTGCTAGTAAATCATGTGGACAAGCCTCAGATAAGCCGGTATTTGTCTGTGGGATATTTTTCAAGCCTGGGGCCAAGACTGCAACAATAAGTTCCTTTCAATGGANTGTATATTGATTCAATTGTATTATTTTTAAGATTCTACAAGTTATATAATCTTTCATTTAGTATAAATTCTCTAGGTCCGTTCATCTTGCTGCAAATGGCAATATTTTATTCATTTTATGGTTAGTAACATTCCACGGTGTGTGTATATACATATATATATATATACCTCAACTTATACCTGTCTCTGTTGATGGGCACTTGAGTTGTTTCCATGTCTTGGTTACTGTAAATAGTGCTGCCATGAACATTGGGGGACCCTTTTCTTCCCCTAAAAATAAAGTCCCTGTTTATCCTAACATGCTTTTCTTTGAACTGTACTTTGTCTAGACTATAAAGAAAGCTGAGTGTCAGATAATTGATGCTTTTGAACTGTGGTGTTGGAGAAGACTCTTGAGAGTCCCTTACACAGCAAGGAGATCCAACTGGTCCATTCTAAAGGAGATCAGTCCTGAATATTAATTGGAAGAAGTGATGTTGAAGCTGAAACTCCAATACTTTGGCCACCTGATGCAAAGAACTGACTCATTTGAAAAGACCCTGATGCTGGGAAAGATTGAAGGCAGGAGGAGAAGGGGATGACAGAGGATGAGATGGTTGGGTGGCATCACAGACTCAGTGGGCATGAGTTTGAGTAAATTCTGGGAGTTGGTGATGGACAGGGAGGCCTGGCATGCTGCAGTCCGTGGGGTCACTAAGAGCCAGACATGACTGAGTGGCTGAACTGAACTGCTTTCTTTTATTTAGTGCTGCATTTCCCCTTCTTTTACTTTTAACCTATTTATGTCATTATAGTTGAGTTTCTTGTAAATATAATTTTAAAAATCCTATCTAACATGCTATCTTTTAATCGATGTGTTTAGACCAATTCTATGCAATGTAATTATGGATATGGTTGGCTATAGATGCATCTTTTCAGTGTCTATTCATCTTCTGTTTTATTTTCTTTCTCATTTTCTGCCAGCTTTTAAATTATCAAATATTATTCAGTAAAAATTAAAAATTAAATGTAGAAGACTTGCAGTCATATAGACCCCTTTATGCCTCCCCTGCTGTCGTATGTATTTCAACTATATGCATTGAAAACTCACCAGAAAATGTTACAATTGTTTTTTTTTTTTTTTTTATCAAAAATATGTATATTTGAGAACTTAGGATAAAAACGTTGTCCAGAACTTAGGATAAAAACGTTGTCCAACTATTTACCATTTCTGTTGCTTCCCGCTTGTTTCTCAAGTTCTAAATTTCTCTTTGGTAACATTTTATGAATAGAGTTACAATGGCTGCTTTAAAGTGTCAGGCTGATGATTCTAATATCTAAGTTATCTTGGGATTAAAATTAGTCGATTGTCTTTTCCACTGAGGATTGATCAAATTTTTGTAGTTATTTAAAGGTTGAGCTGGGTGCTGAAGAATTGATGCTTTTGAACTGGTGTTGGAGAAGACTCTTGAGAGTCCCTTGGACTGCAGGGAGATCCAACCAGTCCATTCTGAAGGAGATCAGCCCTGGGTGTTCTTTGGAAGGAATAAAGCTAAAGCTGAAACTCCGGGACTTTGGCTACCTCATGCGAAGAGTTGATTCATTGGAAAAGACTCTGACGCTGGGAGGGATTGGGGGCAGGGGGAAAAGGGGACGACAGAGAATGAGATGTTTGGATGGCATCACCGACTCCATGGACNGGTGTTCTTTGGAAGGAATGATGCTAAAGCTGAGACTCCTATATTGTGGCCACCTCGTGCGAAGAGTTGACTCATTGGAAAAGACCCTGGGAGGGATTGGAGGCAGGAGGAGAAGGGGACGACAGAGGATGAGATGGCTGGATGGCATCATAGACTCAATGGACGTGAGTCTGAGTGAACGCCGAGTGTTGGTGATGGACAGGGAGGCCTGGCGTGCTGTGATTCATGGGGTCGCAGAGAGTCGGACACGACTTAGCGACTGAACTGGACTGAAAGGTTGAGCAGTTTTTGATTGCAGTAATATTTGCAGTAATATTTTAAATGTTACTTTATGTTTTCCTTGGTCCTCTGAACAATGCTGCTTTTTGTGTTCCCCACCCTATCCCTTAACTTTTGCAGGCTTTCAACCTACCCCAGGTTAGATTCAGACCATCCGTTTTATCTGTTTCTGTCGGTGGAATTTATAATGTCAGTTCAGTTTTCAGAGCTTTGGCTGTGCTGCCTTCACTGTGTTCTGTGCCGCTCAGGGCTCATTTTGGTACGTGGGTCGTGTCTGTGTTCTCTGGTNCCCCAGGTTAGATTCAGACCATCCGTTTTATCTGTTTCTGTCGGTGGAATTTATAATGTCAGTTCAGTTTTCAGAGCTTTGGCTGTGCTGCCTTCACTGTGTTCTGTGCCGCTCAGGGCTCATTTTGGTACGTGGGTCGTGTCTGTGTTCTCTGGTGGTTGTAGCCTGTGCTCTGCTAATCTGGGTTTGTGTTGTGCGTGCAGCACATACAGGTAGGGGTGAGTCTGAAACTTGTGCTGGGTCATAGACAGAATTAGAGCATTCCCTCCTCTCTCCACTTCACAGGAATCGGCCCTACTATCCTTGACATCCTGCTTCCTCTTTCCTTGTTCTCTTTTCAGAAAGGCAAGAATTCTCTGAGATTTTTGATATCTGTGTCCATTGCAGAGTTCCATAACTGGAGCCATCCTCAGGTCAAACTGGAAAAGGAGAGATGGTGTATTCATTTGTAGGGCTGCCATACACATCACCGCGAAGTGATGCTTAAACCACAGACATTTGTGTTTCACAGCTCTGGAGGTTAGAACTCTGAAATCAAGGTGTTGGCAAGGCCAGTGCTCCCTCTGGTGCCAGTGAAGGATCAGTTCCAAGCCTCTCTCCCAGCTTCTGGTAGCTGCTTGGTTCAAGCAATATCACGCCAGTCTTCACATGGCATTATTCCTGTGTACATGGGTCTCTGTGACCACATTTCCCCCTTTATCTGAGAACATTAGCACTAACAGACTAGGGTCCACCCTCATGACCTCATTTTAACTTGATTGCCTCTGAAAATACCCTTTATCCAAATAAAGTCACATCCTGAAGTACTAGGAGTTAGGACCCCAACATATCTTTTGGGGGGATAGACTTCAAACCCATGACAGATGAGAGGGGAAGAAAACCTTCAGGAAATTAACCATTGTAGTCGCTTCAAGTTTTGATAACCCTTTTCAACTGACTTACCTGCCTTTCAGAGTTTTCTGGTAGATATTTTTTGTATTTTGTCCAGAGATTTATTTGTAATCAGTGGATAGGCTGTTGTTGACTTTCAAGTAGAAGCTGTAGCTTTGAAAAAAAAACAAGTAAAAGTTCTTTTAGTCTGTGTAAGTACTTCTAAGGATCAATCCAGTGTGGCAGCCACAAATGAGAACAAGAGTTAAAATGAGGGGCAGGTTGAATGTTTATTTGGAGGACAGTTTTGAGTTAGGAAGCCCGCTCATGGTTGAGGTGAAGTTTGTTCCAATCTCTGAAATGTTATGAATTAGAGCAACTCATATTCATGCTTCCAATTCTCTTTCAGTCCTGGTGCTCTTGACTGATTTTCTTGGGCTAAGAATTTGGCAGTAGAATTAGGAGTAGAAAAATAAGTTGCATGTTATTTCAAATGCTTCCAATTTATAGTAAAGGTCACTTCAATTTATCATATACATATTCATTAACTGCTTTCTGGGATTACAGAGATACATTAGAAATCACTCCTGAGTTTAAGGAGTCATAGTCTAAGAGTAAGAAATGTGGAAGGAGAAAGGTCATATTGTTGTGCTAAGTACTCTAACTGACAGAGGGCAGGCGTAGGGTTGGAGGCTAGAAAAATAGGTAATATCTAAACCACGAAATTGAAAGATGTTTGCTCCTTGTAAGAAAAGCTATAACAAACCTAGACAGCGTATTAAAAAGCAGAGACATTATTTTACTAACAAAGATCCACCTAGTCGAAGCTATGATTTTTCCAGTAGTCATGTATAGATGTGAGAATTGGACCATAGAGAAAGCTGAGCACAGAAGAACTGAAGTTTTCAAATTGTGGTGCTGGAGAAGACTCTTGAGAGTCCCTTGGACAGCAAGGAGATCAAACCAGTCAATCCTAAGGAAATCAACCCTGAATATTCATTGGAAGGACTGAAGCTGAAACTCCAATACTTTGGCCACCTGATGCGAAGAGCTGGCTCATTTGAAAAGACACTGATGCTGGGAAAGATTGAGGGCAGGAGGAGAAGGGAACAGCAGAGGATGAGATGGTTGGATGGCATCACCGACTTGTTGGACATGAGTTTAAGCAAACTTCAGGAGATAGTGAAGGACAGGGAGGCCTGGTGTGCTGCAGTCCATGGGGTGGTAAAGAGTTGGACATGACTTAGTGACTGAAAAACAACAAAAAACCAAGAACGGAAGGCTTTCATTATGTGGAAGAAAAAAAAAGGGAGGAAATAGAGAAACGTAAGTAAACAATTCAAATGAGATTTAAGAGTATGAAGAGAGCTCTGGTATACATGTTTGAAAATATTGTTTATCATAAAGTGTTATGTATGGTTAGAAGAGATTCCTAACCAATCACTTCCTAAGATTTTGTTGTTTTGTGGCCAAGACAGAGATAAATGGGAGCCTTAAAAAACCCTGAGTTGGAGGAAGTATATTTTGGGGAAAGGACTGAAGCATTTGCTACAGTTTTGGAAATTTTCTTTTAAGGATTGAGTTGAGAAAGATCACACAAGATAGAAATACAGAACAACCTCAGGAGAATGAATTTCTATGCCCACAGGCACATTTCTATTCATTTGATTTATTACATTCAATAATTCAGAATGGTTTATTCACAGTTTGATCGGATCATAATTGGGCAGGGGAGGGGAAGTCATTTATAAATGCCAACCCAAGTTAGGTTGTGCCCTCAAATCTTTTAACTGGAAATACTTTGTTTTGAAGTTAATTGGAGAAGAGTGTTGGATAAGGCTTTGGAGAAAGAATGGAAATTTCTATGAAAGTTGGCACTCAGGACTTGTGTGAACCATATAGGACAGAATTTGTCTAACTTTGCTCTTGCCATTATTATCTAGTGAACCACAATGATTGTTATTTATCGTAAAATAAGTGTGCTGATAGAACTGTTTGAGCTGTTCTTTTCTAGCAAGCTCTTTTATACTGTTTGATAGCTTCAATTTCAGATACCGCATGCTAAAGTTTTATCAAATGATCATATGCAATCACCTTGAAAACAAAAAGTTTGTTTCTTTATAGCAGTGGTCTCCAACCTTTTTGGTGCCAGTGGCTGGTTTTATGGAAGAAAATTTTTCCATGGATCAGGGTGGTTTCAGGATGATTCAAACACATCACATTTATTGTGCGAAAGTGAAAGTTGCTCAGTAGTGTCCAACTCTTTGTGACACCATGGACTATACACTTAATTGAATTCTCCAGGCCAGAATACTGGAGTGGGTAACCTTTCCCTTCTCCAGGGGATCTTCCCAACCCCGTGATCGAACCCCGGTNGGGTGGTTTCAGGATGATTCAAACACATCACATTTATTGTGCGAAAGTGAAAGTTGCTCAGTAGTGTCCAACTCTTTGTGACACCATGGACTATACACTTAATTGAATTCTCCAGGCCAGAATACTGGAGTGGGTAACCTTTCCCTTCTCCAGGGGATCTTCCCAACCCCGTGATCGAACCCCGGTCTCCCACATTGCAGGAGGATTCTTTACCAGCTGAGTCACAAGGGAAGCCCAAGAATACTGGAGTGGGTAGCCTGTCCCTTTTCCAGGCAGATCTTCCAACCCAAGAATTGAATCGGCGTCTCCTACATTACAGGGCGATTCTTTACCAACTGAGCTATCAGGGAAGCCCATTTATTGTATACCCTACTTCTATTACTACATCGGCTCCACTTCAGATCATCAGGCATTAGATCCTGGAGTATGGAAACCCCTGGTCTACAGCATCAGGGTAACCCATAGCCTCAGAAGAAGAAGAAGGAATAAGTAAAATTGATTGGGGGTTGGGGTGCAGAGCCGTTATTATCCCATGTAACATCTGGGCAGGTACTGATCTCTGGTTTCTCACTTAAAATAGTGTTATTTAAAAATGTTTTCAGGTGTAGAGTAAATCCCAGGCCCTAGAATTACTGCGAGACTCTCATAGTGCTTCTGCTTTTACCTACCACAGTTCTGTAACCTGACCCACACAATTAATAGTTCAGAATCTCTTAGCAATCCCTGCACAAAATATGCTGCCATTAAAAAAAAAAAATCTCCCTGCTTTTGCATATGTTGTTCCTTCTGCTGAAAATGCGCTCTCTGATTTTGTCAGCCTACCTGGAAAATCTAATCGTCCTTCGTTCCTCAGTTCAAACAAATGTCACTGCTTTATCTAGTGACCGTCTGGCTGTCCTAGGCAGGTTACTTTATCTTCCCTGTAAACTTACAGCAGTGTGGTTGTACCTCTACTATGGTCCTAATTAGATTGCATTTTAGTTTACATTTTTAACTTTCTCTTGCGCCTTCTTGGCTGTCAGCTCCTTTGGGATTGTGTATCTGTGTTTTCCTATTGTTAAAGTGAAAGTGAAGTCGCTCAGTCATGTCTGACTCTTTGTGACCCCATGGACTGTAGCCTACCAGGCTCCTCCTTCCATGGGATTCTCCAGGCAAGAGTACTGGAGTGGGTTGCCATTTTCCTTCTCCAGGGGATCTTCCTGACCCAGGGATTGAACCCGGGTCTCCCTCATTCCAGGCAGATGCTTTAACCTCTGAGCCATGAGGGACTCTTTCCTATTGTAGTAGAAGCCAAGTAAATACTGACAAATATTTTAACAAAATAATCTTTGTTGGAACAAATAAATGAATGAATTAATATATACCATACCTAAGAGAAAAAAAAATTCTATTGAATAGACCTCAGATGTATTATTATTGTTCTGGGTATTTGCTAGTCCAGATCCTCTCTTTACCTTTTGATATTCTGCTCTGTGCCCAAGAGGCTGAGCTTCATATACAGAATTAATGCGGCCTTTTGCTCTCTGGGTTGGGTTGAGTTTAGCCAATGAGTGCCAGTGATAGACTGTCAGAGGATGATAAAAGAATGGAGCTCGGTATTTATTCCCCTAGCTTCCCTATTACTGTGTCTCCTTGGCCTGGCTAGGTCCCTCTACCTAAGGTTACAGCTCCATATAACAGTTAACTTTTTTTGCATTCCAGTCTCCAGTCCTTCCTTGATCCCTGGTAATGGTCCCTTGACACTGCTAGAGCCTGGAAGATAGATCTTATTTCCTTCACCATATCTAAGACTTTGTAAGTGGTCCTTTTATTAAATTCTCCCTAATTGTCCAGTTTGAGTGTGCCTACTGGTATAAAAATCTTTAGGTCAGATTTTCCAATGTTTCATGGAATAACTTCTCTTAGGTTATTAAGCACTAAGTATGTGACAGAACAAAACATGCCTATGCTCATAGACGTAGAAAACAAACAGGGTTTCCAAAGGGGGAAGGGAGGGGGACAAATGAGGATTTGGGATTAGCAGATATAAACTACTATATGTATAAAATAAACAACGAAGTCCTACTGTATAGCACAGGGAACTATATTCAATATCTGTGAATAACCATAATGAAAAAGAATGTGAAGAAGAATGTATATATTCGTGTATATACTAAACCACTTTATCCCAGAAACAAAGCATTATGAATAAACTATACATGATTTAAAAAAAAAATCATGGACCTAGGATGAAAATGAAGTGAAGAGAAAGTGTTAAATAACATCATTATGAATTTAGGACATGAAGACAAAAGATCTTGAATGTTACAAAATTTTTTTTTTGTTTGGTATTACAGTACTTTGCAGGCTTTATTTAAATGTTCTGAATGTGAGGTATAGCATATAGTGTTCCCTAAATATATAGATATATATGTATTTAACCACTTTGGAGTTTTCTTTGATTGTCTTATTTTGTTTTGTAGCATAGCCATTAATGTCTTTCAAAACCAGGTGTTTTTATTTTTTGCAAAGTCAAGTTCCCCAAACTGCTGCCTTAACTCACCAAGGACAAACTGGTAGAATACCAATTTATACACTCATCAGTTTTCCTGTTTGTTGTGAAGAATATTTACTTTATCCTAATAAAAATCTAGGACCTTATATCACCATTTGGATATTGAATTGGTTACCTGCTTTTGTCTTTAGCATGAAAGAATGTCTTAAACTAGTTTCTACTACATAACTGTAAGGGTTGAGGATAAAGCGATCATAAGTAAGAGTTATAAGGGTGTAAATATAGACTCTCATAAGTTCTTTTTTGAAAGCAAAATAAATTGAGTACGATAAACTCCTTGTTAGCAGATGTGAACTTGAGAGACTCTGCTAATTTGTTTTACTGCCAAGTTCATAACTATATATATCAAGACTGACAGTATTTGCAAGGGCGTTTATTACTTAGATTTTCTTAGCAGGAATTTAGAAAATCCACCTATATAATAAATTAGTTCTTCTTGGACTGAGAAGATAATTTACTTTATAATAGAGATTTATCAAACCTAACTAGATCATAAATTACAGATTTTGATCAAAGTGTCAAATTGTTCTATGTTTGATAACCTAAATGTCAATTAATAGTGACAGTGATATTAGGCCATTTAATTTAGAAACTTTAGCATATGGAGAAGTAGTAGGAAATCTCATATTTATCAACATTACTTAAATGAATTCTTAGTAATCTTGCTTATGCGCTCAAAAATTTCAAGTCCAAGCTTTTCAATTTCTTTGATAACACTTTTGAAATTGTAACGCTCATAGTACAACACTTCTAAATTTTTTTAAACTAGAGTTATAAAAGGCATATTGTTTCATTTTCTTTTGGTGAACCAAGAAGTACTTGTTTTGAAAGTTTTTCAGCTATAGTAGAGCTAAAAGATGATATGTGGGGCAAAGAATACAAAAATATTTTCTAGAATTATATAGTGTAAGAACAATATGATGGAAGCAATGATTAAAATCACAGAACTTTTCAGCCAAAAAATATAAACCAAATTTGACTTACATGTTAAAATGCCCATCATATTTTAGGCAAAATCCAAGTGGTACCTAGTAATATTTTTTCCTTTTTTATAATTAATTTTTTATTTTTAATTGAAGGATGATCACTCTACAATATTGTGTTGATTTCTGCCAGACATCAGCATGTCAGCCATAGGTATACCCATGTCCCCTCCCTCCTGAGCCTCCCTCCGCATCCCACCCCTTTAGGTTGTTACAGAGCCGCAGTCTGAATTCCCTGAATCACCCAGCACATTCCCATTGGCTGTCTATTTCATATATGGTAGTGTGTATGTCTCTCTGCTACTCTCCCCATTCATCCCACTCTGTTCTCCCCTGCCTCCCCCATGTCATAAGTCTGTTCTCTATGTCTCTGTCTCCACTGCTGCCCTTAAATAGGTTCATTAGTACCATCTTTCTAGATTCCATATGTATGTGTTACTATATGATATTTGCTTTTCTCTTTCTGACTTATTGTACTCTGTATAACAGGCTCTGGGTTCATCCACCTCATTAGAACTGATTCAAATGCATTCCTTTCTATGGCTGAATAGCATTCCATCGTATATCTGCACCATGGCTTCGTTATCCATTCATCTGTCAATGGACATCTAGGTTGCTGCCATTTCCTAGCTATTGCAAATAGTGTTGCATTGAATATTGGGATACATGTGTCTTTTTCAATTTTGGTTTCTTCAGGGTATATGCCTAGTAGTGGGATTGCTGGGCCATATGGTGGCTTTATTCCTGATTTTTTTAACTAATCTTCATACTGCCTTTTTTTTATTCCCACCAACAGTATTAGAGGGTTCCCTTTTCTCCACACCCTCTCCATTTATTTTTTGTAGATTTTTGATGATGGCCAGTTCTGACTGGTGTGAGGGTACTATCTCATTGTAGTTTTGATTTGCATTTCTCTAATAATGAGCAGTTGAGCATCTTTTCATGTGTTTATTAGCCATCTGTGTGACTTCTTTGGAGAAATGTCTGTTTAGGTCTTTTGCCCACTTTTTGATTGGGTTGTTTGTGTTTCTGATATTGAGTTGTATAAGCTGCTTGTATATTTTTGAAATCAGTCCTTCATCAGTTGTTTCTTTTGCTACTACTTTCTTCCATTCTGAGAGTTGCAAGTGACACCTAGTAAAGTTATAGCAAAATACTTACAGAGGTGATTCTATAACTCTTAAAAAATATGTACCGAGAAATAAGAATCAATCAGCTTGAGACTTCTCTGTCAGAGTAAAGCTGGACTTTTATACCAAGTCATTCAAGGGTTCAGAAAGCAAATTACTTAACTACTTTTCTTAGAAATATTTCCTGAATAAGTTTTTCAGCCAAGTGAGAGAGAACTCAAAATTAAGAATCAAGATGAGAATAACGCTCTAAATTTGTAACTAATAGTGCTGAATTCTACTGCACATATTCAGTGATCGCCTTATGGCCCAGTAGATTGAGCATTTCAGAAGGAGACAGACAGGTACCACAGAATTTGTCATTACCTTTGGGTTGATTTTCAGTGTCAATGCACTGCCCTGTATCACAGGGCTTGAAGTGCACCATCAGGAATTACATGCGCAACTCTGCAGAAAGCGGAAAGCTCAAGGAGCCGAGACAGTCTGCTGTCTTCTAGTGCAGCGAACCAAACCAGCATCTGCCTCCAAACTGAGCTGAGATCAGTGCCTCAGTTTTATCACAGATGTAGAGAATTAGTCTGTATTTGATCAGAACATCTAATTTTCCTTGGGTGCCAAAGTAAGAGTGCCATCTCCTTTCAGATATGTGTTATAAAACAAGAGTCACCAGCAGTCTTTTGTATAGACTCCACTTTTACAATATGTAGAGACTGTGTTTGTGTACATGTGTCTGTACGTATGTACTCCAGAAGGAACATGTTGTTCTGGACAAAAACAACTTCTTCCCTGAGAAATTCAAGTGTGGTAGAAAAAGTTGGTGAGAGAAGCTTCCAGAAGCACTGCTTTGTGTGTAAAACACTTTTAATCTTGAGAAGAAAATAAAACAGCAGCCACGCCAACTAGATAAAACCAAAGCACTTAGGGAGAAGCTAACTGAACTCAACTATTGGGGGAGTTGGAATATTTTATTTTTTGTTCCTCTCTTCTTTGTAAAATAATTTTTTTTTTGCGTTGAGATATTAATAAAAGACATTATGATGGAAATTATACAAGGAAGATTGCAATACAATTTTACTATGTTGTATCCATCCCAGGTGGAAGCGGTAATAACTCGTTTTCTCCCACTGGATGATCTTTGGTAGAAGATCTCTAACCTAATCGTATGTAAGACTCGAATGGATTTAAGCATGGTGCAAAGAATAACTAAAAAATGAATGATGTCTATCTGCTATTGGCTATAGTTAGTTGAGGCAAATCTAGCAGTATTCCAAAGAGGCAGTTGTTCCCACATTTCAGTAGAGCAGAAAAATCACTTAGTGCCAGTTGTATTTATTTATTTTCTGAGATTTTGATTTCAGAGGTTTTGGAATAGAAGTACAGAAGACTGTACCTTTGATAAGAACCCCAATTAATCTTATCACAGAATGTGTTTTAAAAAAGCATTAGCAGTATGGTATTACCTTTACACTATAGTTTCTCTATTTGTAAGACTAGGTCAATAATTACCTTAAATTTTCACAGTGAGGACAATAATTAAGTTTTAAAAATTATGATAGTTACATTAAAAGATGTGTGTGTGTGTGTGTGTGTGTGTTAGTTGCTCAGTTGTGTCTGCCTCTTCGAAACCTCATGGACTGTAGCCTGCCAGGTTCCTCTGTTCATGGAATTCTCTGGGTAAGAATACTGGAGTGGGTTGCCATTTCCTTCTGCCAGGGATCAAACTCGGGTCTGCTGCGTTGCAGACAGATTATTTACCATCTGAGCCACCAGGGTGGTTGTGATTAAATGAACTACTTAGGTGACTCTCTTAGCATTGAATCTGAAGCACTGTAAATGTTTGATCTTATTTTAATAAACTTATCTTCAAAATGGTGTAATACTTAGGCTGGAGCTTCCCTGGTAGCTCACTGGTAAAGAATTCGCCTGTCAATGCAGGAGATGCAGGTTCGATCCCTGGGTTGGGAAGATCCCCTGGAGAAGGAAATGGCAACCCATTNCTCTTCTTAATATCCTCTGCTTCTGCTAGGTCCATACCATTTCTGACCTTTATTGAGCCCATGAAAGTTACATTATGATAGTTACATTCTATAAGGCTGCTGCAGATTCTGAATTAGCAAGTCCTAAATGATTATTTCTAAAAGAAATACAGAGTTAGGATTCTGTGAGCCTCTGGTCACAACTTTTGCCAGCTGATCGATATATAACCTAGTCTTGTGTGTATGTCTGTTAAAAGGCACCTTATTGAACATATACCATTGATTCATGAGCTTTGCACAGACACAAACAGCACTCTAACTCATGCTCAAACAAAGCTTAAATAACACAAGTATTTTCTCTGTACTAAGAGACATCACAGCCTCATCGCTCTTAGGGACATGAGACATTGCTTCAGCACAATGCTTTTGGGGCCATTTTAAAGAGTGGAACGGTCAACAAACAGTTAAAAAAAATGTGAAAACATGGTACTAAATGGACCCTGAAAGGACACTTGTTTACAGTAGGAGTGGATGCAAAAAATGAGGAAAGCCAAGTATTGCCTTGTTCGACCTCAGCTGTTAATGTGCAAATCAAATGACTCAACATTTTCACTGCTCTGTGTATGTCTATAAATGACTGAGAAAGCAGTGTGAGTATGGATTTGGGGGTTACAAACACAGTTTAGTGAGTAGGCAAGTTTGCAAATATAGAATTCATGAATTATGAGGTTGGCTGTATATGTTTGACATGTATTTTTGAGCATATAAACTTGACCTTCTGACGTCATCGTACATGTGGGCTCTAGAAATCTTGGGCTTAAAGATCTGTAGGGCCTCTACTGGGTGTATTTTGGGGAGTTCCTTAGAGTCGCACATCTTTACATCTTTCCCCACCTATTTCTTTTAGCCCAGTTTGAAAAGTCCACCAGAGGATCACTCCCTGGGGATTCAAATCATCTTTGTTTTATTGAACATTGTTATAAACGATTAGGACCAGGAATACAGGGAGGCAGGGAGAGCTAAGGAGGAGAGAAGAGTAAAGAGCACTTCCTCCTTTGTACATTAGCATGTGTTGGGAAGCAGACTGTATTTCCCAAAGATGGCTCATGGTTCCTTTCCATGTGTGTGACCTTGCCTCTCTCTTGTCAAGACAGAGTCTGTTTTCCTTTCCCTTGAATTTGATTATTTAAACAGTAGAGTAGGCAAAAATGATGCTGCTTGAATTCTGGATCATAAATTCTGGATGAAATGTTTGTTAGAATATTAGTTACTGAATCTGATTACGCTAAGGCCACCATACCGTGAGCCAGCCACCTCATGCAGAGAGGACATAGGAAAGGGCTTGCTCACCAGCCCTAGACTTTGGGTCGTATTAGTTTAGAACCAGACATGTGAGGGGCGGAACCAAGAGATGATCTAAACTCCCAGACACTGAGTAATCCTCAGCCTTTGAATCTTTTCAGCTGAAGTCCGAGGCACTATAGAGCAGAGACAAACCACTGGCTACCGTGTCCTGGTTGAATATACCTAACCCACAGGATATCTGATCATGATAAAAATGGTTGTTTTAAAGCCACTGTATGTTTTGGGAGTAGATTGTTTTATAGTAAATGACCAGAACATATAGCTGTTGAATTCACTGATATTGCTAAGCCAGACCTTGAGAGAAGGGAACACAGGACATGCATATTTTGATTGAGGGCATAGTTTGGCATCCTAGAATCAACTATACAGTTTTGCATGCTAAGTCAGCTACTAGAACAATTCAAGTCACTACAAGATTGCTGCTTCTCTGTAGTTTGCAGCTTTCCTCAGTACTTGTTTGATAAATTTTTGTTGAGCACCTACTGTAGGACAATTTTAAGAACAGAACTTATAGTATTAAACAAGAAAGTCTAGTGGGCAAGAAAGGTGATAAATGCTATACAAACAAACAAATCTGGTCATGTTTAAGGCCATAATATCTGAATCTGATGGAAGAGAATGTGGTGATGAGATGAGGCTGAAGACATGACCAGAAGCAAGACTGTGAAGGGTCTTTAGACTGTGAGAAGATTGTACTCTCCTTAATTCAGTGGGAATCCATTGAAAAGATGATGTGATCATCCACCTTTTGATAAAGTACTCTGGGTGAACTGGATGGGGCAGCCTGCCAAGGGCCCTATTCAGGAAAGCTTTGCTAAAACTTGTTTACCCAGCAGAGTGTATAGAGTCATCACAGAAGGAGCCAACCCCCAGCCTTGGGCCAGAGTCCATTGTGTGTGCACACTTAGTTGCTTAGTCATGTCTGACTCTTTGTGACCCCATGGACAGATGAGCCTGTCAGGCTCATCTGTCCATGGGGATTCTTCAGGTAAAGAATACTAGAGTGGGTAGCCATCCCCTCCTCCAGGGGATCTCCAGGGATTGAACCAAGGTCTCCTGCATTGCAGACAGATTCTTTACCAGCTGAGCTACCAGGGAAGCCCCTCAGAATTCACTGTACCACTGGTTCAAACCTGCCAAAATGCACAAGGATGTCATTCACGCCTCTGGTCTGATAGCCACTGCTCACCTGTTCTGAAATCAACCCCAATCTATCTGTTTAGAATTTCCTGACAGCCTGTTACCTCTAGTTTTGCCTGATTCTTTGGATCCCAACTGTTAAGAAGGCATTCTTCCTGCCAGGCCATACATCTGTTCCCAGAGTAATATTTTTTAAACTCATCCTTTAGTCTGTACTCTGCTTTGAGAACAGCTGAACCCCTTGACTGGTTCAACTCCTGGGCCTGTGCTAAGTGGGTTTTGAAAAGGAAAGTGAGAAATTGAGGGAAACTATTTGCTCTCCAGTAGCCTTTCTTGGAAGTGGGATTCGTTATCTAATCTGTAACAAAGTAGATGGTGTTCTATCATATTTGATAATGACTCAGCAAACTACTAAAATATGGCCACTCCTCCTCAATCTGCTTATACAGTTTTTAATGACTAGATGGCTTGTTTTCTCTTGCTCTGCATAGTGAATGTTAGAAAAGCCCAGATCAAGAGCAAGAATGGCAGATAAACTGAAATCACTCAACATCTGTTTATTGTTCTATTGTCTACTTTGCATCTGAAAAGTCAGTTTTTGTTGTTGCTGTTGTTCTTGAACAAGGAGACTTGATTCAGGGACTTTTGGATGACTAGACATTTCATTCATCAAGTCCATTAGTAACAAGGACGCCAAACTGTCTGTTTTCCGCTTTCTTCCCTGAATTTCAGTCTGCCTGATTAGAGTTTCAAGTGATTAGCCTTCAAGAGAAACAGCCTGAATGTAGCTTGTGACATCACCCTTCATCGATCAACTTTTCTCCATAAACAATCTTACTGGTCTGGGGGAGGGCTGGGGAAGGACAAAGAGTTTCTCAGGCAAAGACTTTCTGGGAAATTCCCAGAGCAATCAGTCTAGCTGAGAAAAACTCCAGCCAAAGCCACCTGGTGCTGGTTCTAGGTCAATGTTGGAGTCTGTGTCTGGGCCAAGGACCTGCACAGACCAGGGTGGCTTTGCTTGTCACAGCAGGCCTCTAAAGAGGCTGAAGCTGACCACAGCTTACCCAGAGGTATGAGTCCAGGGGACTTCTAGTGCTTTCCTGGCATCTCAGAGGGAACCACCTCTTGTTGGCTCAACTTAGACCTACACATGGGTCCAGTGGATCAGCTCTGGATCTGACAGGCTTGGGAAGCGGGGGTCTTTGGGAACTGGAAGTGATCAGGACCCTGGCCAGGCCAGCCAAGTCCTCTTTAGTAAGCTAAGTGGAAAAAAATTTTTTTTCTTTTGTTTATTTTTGCCTTGATGTGACACATACTTAGGCCAAAGGTCTTCAGAGGTATATATTGAAAAGTCATTTAAAAATTCTTTTTTATAAATTTTAATCATGATTTGGATGCAAGATGAGATAGTCCACTCTACAGTAGCAAAGAAAAACAAGGGAAGAGATTGGAATCAGTATGAGATTGAGTTGCTGTGGGGACTGACTCCAGAGGGGCAGCGGGGATGGCTCTTAAGGGAAAGACCATTCAGTTTAAGGAGCAGACAGGAGTCCACGGGTTCCCATCCGCTGGTACTGGGAGAGGGTTGCAGAGGCAGCACGGCCTGGGAAAAAGGGAGGAGGTCCCAATCTGCTAGGCAGAAGGCTTCTCTAGACGTCAGGCTGAGGGGCAGGGCAGGGCTACCATCCTGAAGCAGATGGGGAGTAGTTTGGGTTCATAGTTCAGGCTCATGGGTCAGAACAAAAGATTAAATGCCCAGGCAGAAATTAACATGGGTTTGGGTAATGGGAGAGAAAATATCACCAATAGTTCACTTAACATGGATTTAGAAACTTCCTTGGTGGTCCAGTGGTTAAGAAATCTGCCTCTCAGTGCAGGTGAAGTGGGTTCAATCCCTGGTCTTGGAACTAAGATCCCATGTGGCAACCAAGCCCACGTGCTGCAAAGAAGAACCAGCAAAGACAAAAACAAAACAAAACCCAGAAATGGNGAAACTTCCTTGGTGGTCCAGTGGTTAAGAAATCTGCCTCTCAGTGCAGGTGAAGTGGGTTCAATCCCTGGTCTTGGAACTAAGATCCCATGTGGCAACCAAGCCCACGTGCTGCAAAGAAGAACCAGCAAAGACAAAAACAAAACAAAACCCAGAAATGGATTTAATGAAAAATCAAGATATTTCTTTGCCATCCAGAGTAAATTATCGCAGGTACAGGGAGCAGATGAACAGAAATACCTCGTTTGGTGTCTCCTGTGTCTACCTTTATAGACTACACTTAGCTCCCCAACCACACCAGTCTCACTCCCTCTTCCTCCCTCTCTCCTACCCCTTCCCTCTCCTTCCTTCCCTTCCTTCCTTTCTCAGATGTCTGTTGAACTCCCACTATGCGCCGAGGGTACAGCAAAGTCTCCCGAGGACCTTTTATTCCAGTCAGGTGAGCTGTATTACACACAGATATATAACCATTAAGCATGTGTAATCAGTTGCTTAGTCATGCCCGACTCTTTGTGGCGCCATGGACTGTAGCCCACGAGGCTTTTCTGGTGGGCTACAGAGGAGCTACAGTCCTCTTCATGGGATTATCCAGGCAAGAGCACTGGAGTGGGTAGCCATTCCCTCCTCCAAGGGATCTTCCCAATCCAGGGATTGAACCCATGTCTCTTGTGCCTCCTGCATCGGCAGGCGAGATCTTTACCACTGAGCCATCTGGGAGGCCCAACCATTAAGCATATCAAGAGGTTAAAAGAAAGAAAAAGTTCTATGAAGAAAAATAAAGTAGGATAAAGATTGAGGGCAGGTGGAGAAGGCGGCGACAGAGGATGAGATGGTTGGATGGCGGCACTGACTCAATGGACATGAGTCTGAGCACACTCTGGGAGATGGTGAAGGACAGAGAAGCCTGGTGTGCTGCAGTCCATGGACTCTCAAAGGGTCGGACAGAACTGAGTGGCTGAACGACAACAGCAAAGGGTATGAGCGCGGTAGCCAGGAAAGACCTGTCTGCCAAGCTGACATTTGAGCAGAGCCTCAGATGAAGCAAGGGAAGGAGCTAGCAGATATGCAGACAAGACCAGGACGGGTGGAGGCTATGAGGCAGGCCCATGTTCCACTGACCATCAGTTAGAAGGCCTGTGCAGAGGCGGCCGAGTCAGGCAGAGACAAGTGCAAGAAGTGGAGTCAGGTACCCAAAGCCAGCTCGTGTGGTGATAGCAAGCTGCATGCTTTCAGCTTCAAGAATTCGTCTTTCCAGGGTAAATTCTCTTAGTGCCGTCTCACATACTGAAGAAACTGCAAAGCTGAAATGAGTGAATCTCCAGTATCCTTTCCCAGTCCAGGGAGAAATGCTTTCAGCCGCATCATGGATACTCAGTTCCACAGCCTTGCTCCCCTTCTACTCCTTAAGAGTAGTTTCCAGGCTGAGGATGTGGGGGTGGGGGGAAGGGGGACTTCCTGCAGCAGGAACAGAAAACAGCAGACTGTGTTCTCTGGCAAGGGGCCTCCTCCCACCCAGCGGATGTCTCCGCGGAGCAGAGGAGGGCCACGGGGCAGGCAGGAGGTGGGGGACTGGCCAAATAAAGCCTGGGCCCAGCTGCCCCTGCCTTCCTCATGGGGGCGGGGCCTTCCTCATCTTCTAGCGGCTCAAAGTCTCTTAGGTGTCAACTGGCTATTCTTTCCCAAAAAGGCAAGTGATTCTGCAAGCTTCGAAGAAAGTCATAGACTTGGTAAACTCAGGGCTCCCACTTATTCTCTGGAACTCTTTCACCTTACATCTGTGGGGCTGAATCATCAAGAGTTTCAGCTAAATTTGAATGTTGAAATGAATTATTGACCATTTTGCTTTTCTTATGAGAACAGGGGAATCAAGGGGCCAAATGGCATTTAAAAAATATGCTTTGACATGTGGGAAGAGAGGAAGTTTCCAGTTCTAAATAGTGTCAGTTGGCAGTATTTAATTAAAAAAAAGGGGGGTAGAGTTCATGCTTGCTTTTCTGGTTTGGTTTTGTTTTTGCTAAAGGACCAAATCCTGACTACGAGTTCCATTTTAGTGAAGAGTGAAGGTCGTGAAAAGAAAGATCAATTTTTTTCTAGTTCTTTACTAATAAGTTATCTTAGAACTTACTTCTACGTCTTTCTACTTAAATGTGTCTAAGATGACAAGTCACAGAAGAATTAGAAAGAGAACATCACATACGGAGCAAGCATGGATTTAAGTTGGCTATCAATCAAGTTCAAATCTGTCTAGTTTAATATTCATCAAAACCAACTTACCACTGTCTCGTGTTTCACACTAGCACATGTTGGCCTTACTTGCCCCATGATACCTTTCTGCTAATATCCATCAGGTCGACGTCATGTAATTGTGGATCATCCCTTGCATCTTCCCTCACCTCCAGTTTTTTATACCTGAACCATGTACCGAGTTTCCACCTTCATACACCATCTCTATAGCGATCGTTGACGTCAACTCTTTTCTGGCCATCAATCATTGTTTCATACTTGACTTAATAACCACCTTCACTTCCCCAGGATTACTCTCTTCAGTATAATTCCAAACCACATCCTGCTCTTACAACCACTGACCCTATTCCACCAAGACAACTATAGCCCAGCCCAGCCCAGCCAGAGGCTTGATAATATAGTAAGGAATCTCTTGGAGAGGAGACTTCTCATGCTTTAAGTAAGGCATTAAAGAGCAGGTGAAGATCTGAGGCTTGTGATCCCTTTAATGATAGAGCCTTTTTGAAGACTTTTCATGGCTTGGAAGTAGGAATGTCAAAGTGAGTCACCAGTCCCAGCAATAGACTTTTTTTTGGTCTATGTCATATGGCTTATGGGGTCTTAGTTCCCTGACCAGAGATTGAAGCTAGGGCAAGGAAAGTATCAAGTCCTAATCACTGGACTACTAGGGAACTTCCAACAATAGACACTTAAAAAAAATACTTATTTATATTGATTTTTTTTTTTTTTTTTTTGCTATACCATGCATCATGCAGATCTTAGCTCCCTGACCAGGGATCGAACCTGCAACCCCCCTGTAGTGGAAGCTCAGGATGTTAACCACTGGACTTCCGAGGAAGTCCCACCATTGATATTTTTTATGATGATTTGTAGCTTATCTTCCTGGGGCAAAAATATAAATTTTAATTTTCCAGTTTCATCTTCCAGGAAGAAGCAAAGAATTCTTAGAAGAAGCCTAATTGCAATGAACCAGTTTACTTTGTGTCTGTGTAACTTGATTTCTTGCTGCCTTACATTCCTTTCTGCATCCACCTCTGCTTAGACAATTTGCTAGGAAGGTAGAGATAGGTTTAAGCATGATTGTAAAAGAGAAGCATGGAAGGGCAATTTTACTGATTTATTCACTTTAATAAATATGTATTAACATCTACACTATGCCTGATGCTAGAGATGTAAGAGTGAGAAAAAACAGACAATTTTTTATTTCTGGAGCTTAAAATTTGGCAGAGGTATCGTGTGTGTGTGTGTGTGTGTGTGTGTGTCTGTGTATTAAGTCACTCAGTTGTGTCTGACTCTTTGCGACCCTAAAACTTTGGCCACCTGATGTGAAGAGCTGACTCATTAGGAAAGGCCCTGATGCTGGGAAAGATTGAAGGCAGGATGAGAGGGGGACGACAGAGGATGAGATGGTTGGATGGCATCACTGACTCAATGGACATGAGATTGAGCAAGCTTCAGGAGATAGTGAAGGACAGGCATGCCTGGAGTGCTGCAGTCCTTGGGATTGCAAAGAGTCACAACTGAGTGACCGAACAGCAATGGATTGTAGCCTGCCAGGCTTCTCAGTCCATGGAATTCTCCAGGCAAGAATACTGGAGTGGGTTGTCATTTCCTTCTCGAGAGAGGTATCATACATGAATGAAATAATCATGGAAACTATTGTAAAATTACAACTGGTCAAGGGGTTCAGGGAAGGTTTCCTCCAGAAAAGAACAACTGATTTCAAATCTGGAGGAAGAAAAGAAGTTAGCCAGNTTTCCTTCTCGAGAGAGGTATCATACATGAATGAAATAATCATGGAAACTATTGTAAAATTACAACTGGTCAAGGGGTTCAGGGAAGGTTTCCTCCAGAAAAGAACAATTGATTTCAAATCTGGAGGAAGAAAAGAAGTTAGCCAGGTAACTAGAGGAGAGAAAAAGCATTTAGTGCCAGTGGAAGAGTACAAAGAAAGACCAGAGGCAGGATGAAAGCTTTAGCTGAGACAGTACCGAGATGGCAGAAAAGTATAGAGAAAAAAAACCATGGTAAGGTAAGTCAGATGAGGGCCAGTCCATGTTGATAATTTTTTTTTATACCCTAAAGGCAATGGAAAGCAGTTGAAGCCTTCTGTAAAACTCATGTGTGTGTGTGTGTGTGTGTGTGTGAAAGAGAGAGAGAGAGAGAATGAGAGGGAGAGTATGAGAGGGAGAGAATGAAATCTGCATAATTATATTTGCAGATTCATATTTCAGAAACCTCATCCTGGCCATGGTGTGGAGAACGGATTCTTTCAGGGACAGACTAAATGTGCACAGATGAGTTTTGAGCTATTTCAGGAATGCAGGAAAGAGGAGATGGGAGCTAAAAGCTGGGTGTGGTGGCAGAAATGGTAACAGAGGGCAAGGGGAGGAGAATATCACCAAAACTTGGAATGGGATGTATATAGGAGGTGAGGAGCAGAGAAAAGCTGTGAGTGAAAGTCGCTCCATCCTGTCCAACTTTTTGAGACCCCATGGACTATCCATGGAATTCTCCAGGCCAGAATACTGGGGTGGGTTGCCTTTTTCTTCTCCAGGGGATCTTCCCAACCCAGGGATCAAACCCAGGTCTCCTGAATTGCAGGTGGATTCTTTACCATCTGAGCCACAAGGGAAGCCCAAGAATGCTNAGCCCACCAGGCACCTCTGTCCATGGCATTTTCCCAGCAAGAATACTGGAGTGGGTTGCCATTTCCTTTTCCAGGGGATCTTCCCAACTCAGGGATCCAACCCTTCTCCCACACAGGAGGCAGATTCTTTACCATCTGAGCCACCACAGTTCCTAATTTGAATAATGTTATACCATGACAATTAATTGGCAGGTAATGTTATTTCCATTGGAGATACTAATTTTAGAAAATCTGGGTGTTTCCCAGTGGGTTTCTTAGAGACAACTCTAAAAAGACATTTCATGGTTACTAAAAACAGAGTAAGATTTTATTATGGGAATGTTTTCAGCCTTCAACTTTATTCAACAGCTTTCTCTTCCACACGGCCTTACCGTTTAGCTCCCAGTCTCTGTACTTACATTAACACCCTCTCTTACACGCTTAGGGTTTTTTTAACCATCAATTGCTGAAAAGGAAAACTGCTATTTCAGGCCATAGACAAGATTTCATTTGCAGAATCTAAGTCAGAAGAATAGAAAGTAAATTTAAGGCCAAACCAAAGAATATGAGAATAAATAGATTTTAGAAATAAACATAAAATTTATAGTATGTTTCTTCCAGGGAGGTGAATAATATATGATCAATATCTATTATATTTTCATCTATCAGTTTGATTCAGGGTATACATTTCAAATGCCTTCATCATCACTACAGCCACTTTTTGAGTCAACTAACACCGTTCCTGTAGTCTTTACTGTGTCTGTCTGGTTTCCTTAGTAGAAATACACATGACTATAAATATAGGCCCTTTCCCCACCATGTTGTTCAAATAGCTGCACATTATTACAAAGCATATTTACCAATATGCTCTGGAAACACTGGATTGTTTCCAAATGCTCAGTATCCAAAGGGCACTGAAACAAACATCCTTGTGGATAAACACGTTCATCTGTTCTTAATGATGTCTATAGGATTTTACTAGGTCATAAAGCCAAGCAGGACCCCATGGGATCTTCCTGGGGAAAGGCCTCTCATCGCCCCTCCCCATGTCCCTAGCCTTTTTCCTGTAAAAAACAAAACAAAACAAAACCTTTAGCCTCCTAGGCTCAGAAAAGTTACAGAATCAGAATAAACCAAAGGAAGTCAAACAAGACCAAATTATGACAGTTTAACTAAAAAACAAAATCAAGGATCTTTAGTTCCTCCTCAAGGGCTATAGGTAATATCTTGAGCCATATCTTTGAGTTGTTTTATAGATTCTAAAACCCAGGCCAGGTGGAAGAAGTTAACTGGAGACCCCAGATTTGTTAAAATCAGAAAAGCTGAAGATCGATATTTCCAAAACATCACCGTGTTACCTATTAACCACTATTGTGGTTAGAGAACTGAACACAATCTGATCATCCATCTCACAAGCCTCTCTCTCACACTGTCTTTAAAAACCCTTTCCAGAAAGCCATTGGAGTGTTTAGCTCTTTTGAGCATGAGCTTCACAAGAATACCTCCCCATCCCCACCTGGCACAAGAGATTTTTTNGAAGTTAACTGGAGACCCCAGATTTGTTAAAATCAGAAAAGCTGAAGATCGATATTTCCAAAACATCACTGTGTTACCTATTAACCACTATTGTGGTTAGAGAACTGAACACAATCTGATCATCCATCTCACGAGCCTCTCTCTCACACTGTCTTTAAAAACCCTTTCCAGAAAGCCATTGGAGTGTTTAGCTCTTTTGAGCCTGAGCTTCCCAAGAATACCTCCCCATCCCCACCTGGCACAAGAGATTTTCTTTTTTTTTAATCACCATCAGTTAACTTTACCTGTCTCTGAACTTCATACAGGGCTTCCCAAGTGGCTCAATGGTAAAGAATTTGTCTGCCAGTGCAGGGGCTTCAGGTTCAATCTCTGGGTCGGGAAGAGCCCCTGGAGGAGGAACTGGCAACCCCCTCCAGTGTTCTTGCTGGGAAAAATCCCATGGACAGAGNTTTTTTTTTAATCACCATCAGTTAACTTTACCTGTCTCTGAACTTCATACAGGGCTTCCCAAGTGGCTCAATGGTAAAGAATTTGTCTGCCAGTGCAGGGGCTTCAGGTTCAATCTCTGGGTCGGGAAGAGCCCCTGGAGGAGGAACTGGCAACCCCCTCCAGTGTTCTTGCTGGGAAAAATCCCATGGACAGAGGAGCCTGGGGATACAGTCCCTGGGGTCACAAAGAGTGGGAGATGACTGAGCAACTGAGCACGAACTTCACACAAGTGCTCCTTTCACGCCTGGCTCCTTTTACCCAGCATAACTAACCTTTGAGATGCAGCCATGCTTTGGCATGTGTCACTGGATCATTTTTAAACTTAGTTCATAGTTTTCATTGCTATGAAATACTTTACTACATGAAAGTGCCACAATTCATTCTATCCATTTTCCTGTTGATGTCCATCTGGGTGACTAGCTTGGCGCTATTAGAAATAAGGCTGCTATCAACACCATTATTCATGTCTTTTGGTGCTGAAGGAGGGCAGAACAGGTCACCCCAAAATGTGCCATCTCGCCATGTGGGTCATTTTGAGCTAAGGCAAACAAGATCCAGCAACAGGAAAAGTTTTTTACTTCTCCCTTAACTGCCTAAAAACCCACTCCAGTGTTCTTGCCTGGAGAATCCCAGGGACGGGGGAGCCTGGTGGGCTGCCATCTCTAGGGTCGCACAGAGTCGGACACGACTGAGGCGACTTAGCAGTAGCAGCAGCAGCAGTAACTGCCTAAAAGTAGAAAGGGGGACTGTACTAAGAACAGTCATGACCAGCTTCTTCATTAGACTTAATCTGCAATGCAGGACAAACATTTGTTTCCACATGCTTGCCTTTCATACAGTTCTGTGTGCATTCCTCTCCTCTGAAGCTCCAGATTCCTGTCCCTTTCCTTATCAGGACAGAGTACAAGCCTAACTGCATGGCTGCCTTTGATTCTCATATCTTGTGGGATTCCTGTATGTAATTAAATTCATTTTTCTCCCATTAATTTGTCTTTTTTATTATGGGGAGTCTCAGCTAAGAACCCAGAAAATTATTTTTCCCGTCCCTTCCAGTGAACACGTGCAGTCATTTTTCTTATATGTTTATTTAGGAGTGGAGCTCAATGGCTAGGTATAGGCATGACTTTAGTGAAAACTGCTGATTTTGCAAACTGACTGAACCAATTTACATTCCCATAAGTAATATAAGATTAGTTCCAGTTATTCCACACCATTACTAATATGCTGTCTAAACTTGAAGATACTTGATAGATACGACAGAGTCTTACACATTCCATTTATATTACAATAATTTATTCTGGATTTTCACCATTAGAACATAGAGTACAATAACAAAGGAGGTTTTAGACAGTTGTTTCAAGTGGTTGATTCTTGGTGGAAACTGTCTGTACTATTACAATCATTATTATCCTGGTCAACATGTCTGAGACCTTCTAACATACGAAAAGGTCAGAGGAAAACCCCTATAACCTTCCAAGTCAAGCTGTTAACCTCCCAAATGAACCTCTAAGACATGACAGTCCATAATCAGTCACATAATTAGCAAACTAAAGTCAAGGGCACTTTTATCTCAAATCAAAACAAAAGAGATTTATGCCCAGCTACTAATGCATCTGATGCTCACCATAACAAAACTGATCTCCAAGAGAAATCTCACAAGATGAACTGATTTTGACTAGGTGAAGCCTCACACATCTCTGAGAAGAGTATCTTACTATGTCCAGCTTATAAAAAAAATGAACTGAGACTTTGACAAGTTCTGGCTCAGATGGTGAACAGGCTTCACAGGCTCTGTGTCCAATTCTTTGTCCTCCAATTAAATCGTGGCCACAGACTCTCCCACGTGTGCACTTACAAAAAGTAACTTGTACCTGTCGACTTGGTAGCTCTGTTACACAGCTGGAGCCAAGAACGTTGGAACCCGCACAGATGGCAAGAAGTGTGAGAAACTGAGCCTGCAATCCTCCCCCCCATTTCCCAGTCACCCCAGGGGCAGGATTGGCGTTGAGGGTCTTCCAGCTGCCCCTCAAGGACCTTCCCTGGGAGCTCAGCCCACACAGGCTGCAGTAAGAACATCCAGGCAGGCTCACCGTGGGGGAACACTGGCAGGAAGGGGAAAAGAAGAGTGAGGCTGGGAGAGGCATTACACCAGTCTCTTTCTCTGCGGCTCCCTGTAAGCTAGCTGCATCTTTTGACCAGAAGGCATAGCTCTGGTCAGGCAGCCCCCTGCACATGGTCTCTTGTCCTCGGTTCTGGTGACCACTCCCTTCCTCTTCAGCTCTAGGGCTGCTGTCAGCCTGAAGTAGCCCTGTACATGTCCTGCGTTTTCTCTCCACCTTTATAAGGAGTGTCTTTATTAATTCTCTTCAACTTATCTGATTTATGTATTTCATCTATGTCCTATTTGGAATTTAGCTAATACTATAGTCTTGCCAAAGGCCCAACCTAAAGCCTTTACAGTGAATGAAAAAGAAGGACACTGTTAGACATATCCTAAGGGACACATCTAATCTTAGGAGGCCTGAGGAAGAACAGGAATGAATGGGCTTTACCTATCCACCTATAAACCGCCTACAAAGAGCTGGTGGCTCCCTCAACATGCAGTGAGCGCCTGTGATGCGGCAGGCCTGGTGCAGAGACTTCCACACACACTATGTCCTCATGCGCTGTGTAGCTTTGAGCAGACTTGTCACCTCTTGGCATCCCAGTTTTTCATCTGTAAAATGAGAAAAATAATAGGACCCTCCTTGTAGGGTTATTGAGAGAACTAAACGAGATAATACTGTCAAGTGCCCAGCAGGACACAATACATGTTCAATCAGCTCAGTTCAGTTCAGTTCAGTCGCTCAGTCGTGTCTGACTCTTTGTGACCCCACGAATCGCAGCACGCCAGGCCTCCCTGTCCATCACCAGCTCCCGGAGTTCACTCAGTCTCACGTCCATCGAGTCAGTGTTAGCTATTAGTAATAATGATTTTGAGGAGACAATAGTTATGAAGACGAATAAGCAATTCTTAAAACAATCTTCCGAGGTAGGTATTTCCCTCATTTTAAAGAGGAGTCAACTTGGGCCTCGTGAGCTACACCACAAAGAAGAGGCAGAAGAGAGATTAATCTGAGGCTGCTTCTCGAGGATGGAAAAGACCACACTGATCTGCTGACTGTGCTTTCTATGTAAGAATGAATTCTTTAAGGAGTCCAAAAGACAACTAACCTGGTCAGCTCAGTTCAGTCGCTCAGTCGTGTCCGACTCTTTGCGACCCCATGAATTGCGGCACGCCAGGCCTCCCTGTCCATCAGCAGCTCCCAAAGTTCACTCAGACTCACGTCCATCGAGTCAGTGGTGCCATCCAGCCATCTCATCCTCTGTCGTCTCCTTCTCCTCCTGCCCCCAATCCCTCCCAGCATCAGAGTCTTTTCCAATGAGTCAACTCTTCGCATGAGGTGGCCAAAGTACTGGAGTTTCAGCTTTAGCATCATTCCTTCCAAAGAAATCCCAGGGTTGATCTTCTTCAGAATGGACTGGTTGGATCTCCTTGCAGTCGAAGGGACTCTCAAGAGTCTTCTCCAACACCACAGTTCAAAAGCATCAATTCTTCAGCGCTCAGCCTTCTTTACAGTCCAACTCTCACATCCATACATGACTACAGGGAAAACCATAGCCTTGACTAGACGGACCTTAGCCGGCAAAGTAATGTCTCTGCTTTTCAACATGCTATTTAGGTTGGTCATAACTTTTCTTCCAAGGAGTAAACGTCTTTTAATTTCATGGCTACAGTCACCATCTGCAGTGATTTTGGAGCCCAAAAAAATAAAGTCTGACACTGTTTCCACTGTTTCCCCATCTATTTCCCAACCTGTTAGTCAACTAAAATAGAAATACTTTCATCCCTTGGATTGGTTCCAGGAGCTCTGTATATACCAAAATCCAAGGATGCTCCAGTCCCTTATAGAAAACAGCTTAGTACCATAAGCCCCGCTTATTCACAGATGTGAAACCTGAGAATACTGGGGGGCCAACTGTGTATTTATTGGAAAAAATATGCATATAAGTGGACTTCTGCAGTTTAAATCAAGGGTCAATTGTACATACATGTATACACGACACATACTGAAAACTAAAATAAAACTATTATTTTTTAAATCCAGTACCCTGATTTTCTTTGAGTCTTTAATTATGAATAAAATATCTTATACCTACTCAATTCACTTGTGCAAAAAGAATAGGTTGATGCCTTCTCAAAGTGTTCTGTGAAGAGCTGTGGCACCAGAAGTCTTAGACCTTTATCTGAAGATAAAGGTTTCCTTTAGGGAGCTATAGGGAATCTACAATTTTACAACTGCATAAAGTTGGAAAAAACACTTTTGTAAAAGTGATGACATTCTTTAAAATTGATCCGCATCATGTCATTGTTCATACAACATTTAATTAATCCTAAAGAAGCATTAGGGCTTCCTAGGTAGCTCAGCTGGTAAAGAATCTGCCAGCAATGCAATAGACCCCTGTTTGATTCCTGGGTTGGGAAATTCCCCTGGAGAAAGGATAGGCTACCCACTCCAGTATTCTTGGGCTTCTCTGGTGGCTCAGATGGTAAAGAATCTGCCTGCAGGGCGGGAGACCAGGGTTTGATCGCTGGGTTGGGAAGATCCCCTGGAGGAGGGCATGGCAACCCACTCCAGTATTCTTGCTGCAGAATCCCCGTGGACAGAGGAGCCTGGCAGGCTATAGTCCATGGGGTTGCAAAGAGTCAGATATGACTGAGCAAATAAGCACAGCACAAAGAAGTATTATTATCTTCATGTTTCAAAAATCATACACAATATATACTTAGGATCTTAAAATCTTCTGTCATTTTATAGATACCTTCTTTCTACATCTGTTGAAAGTGAAGTGAAAGTGTTAGTGACTCAGTCATGTCTGACTCTTTGTGAACTCATGGATAGAGGAGCCTGGCAGCCTGAACCCATGGACTACAGCCTGCCAGGCTCTTCTGTCCATGGAACTCTCCAGGGAAGAATACTGGCATGGACAGCCATTCCCTTCTCCAAGGGACCTTCCTAATCGAAGGATCAAACTTGGGGCTCCTGCGTTGCTGACAGATTCTTTATCATCTGAGCCATGAGGGAAACATCCTACATCTGTTTAAGGCCAATAATAAAACATTTAAGAATCTTTTGTTATCCTCCTCTAAATAAAAATTAAAATTTTTAAGAAAGGAGAGAAATTAATTTGAACCCTGTTGACACTAAATCTGTATCTGTTCCACCATCACCACTTCACACTCCCATCTGCACCCCCAACTCCCACCCTACATCGCCACAATTCACAGACTACATAAAGGATAACACAGGTGTGGCCCATTGCTCTCACATTCTTCTCCCCAAATAAGTATGGAAGAGGGTCCTCCTTCTAGCTGGTCCACAGAAATTCTCCTAACATGCTATCCCAAGAAGCCATTAACAGTCATCAGATTTGACTTGTGACATGAACCTCATCTGCTATCTCTGAAGGAAAACATCAATTCAGATGAACAGGGCAAAATCAGATTCAACAAAGAATATTGGCTCCATAGAATAGGAACTTTGCTGTGTTCACTCCAGTTATCTCCAGGGCCTAGAACAATGCTTGGTTCATAGGAAAGAAAAAAAGAAAGTGAAGTCACTCAGTTGTATCTGACTCTTTGTGACCCCATAGACTATAGCCTACCAGGTTCCTCCGTCCATGGGATTTTCTAGGCAAGAATACTGGAGTGGGTTGCCATTTCCTTCTCCAGGAGATCTTCCCAGCCCAGGGATTGAACCCAGGGGTCCTGCACTGTAGGCAGATGCCTTACTGCCTGACACCAGGGAAGTCCTGATACACAGGAAGTACTCAGTAAATGTCTGTTCAATGAATGAATGAGTAAAAGTTGTGATCTATAAGAGCTAGTATCATGCCTCCTGGGAATTTATATAGAGACTGAAGATGGACAAAAAGAACACAAAGAACCCTAACGCCTAAGGTAGGTATCAGAAGAGCACAACAAATTGTGGGTAACACGAGAAAAGAGGACAGTCTGAATTAGACTAACACAACATTTAAAAAGAAATACAGCATCGCTTTCAACTATCTTCATCTAGGCCCACAGCCTTCTCAGACAGACATTCTAGTGGAATTGCTTTAAGAAGCAGATAAAAATGATTTATCATTATTAACACCATTTGTCTTAAACTGTTTACAATGAAAGTTAATCAATAAATCTTCCTTTTGGAGTAAGCAAATGGGACCTTCAACCCAAATTCTGTATGGATCAATCGGAATGAATGAGATTTTCAATGATATGAACTTGAGCACCAAGGTCTGTCGCTTGTCCTTTTTCCACTGAAACCTCATAGAGGCCTTGTACAGACTTGTTTTTCCTTTGACTCTACCATGGACATAGCTTTAATTTTTTAATTGCAAAAGACATATATACAGATTTGGCCTTAAAACTTCCCCAGATACAAAAGTTTAGAAAGTAGAAAGTGAAAAGCAAGTCATTTCCTCTCCCACCTACCCCCACCTCCCACCCCCATCCTTCAACTCCTCCCCCACCCAAAGGACCAGGGAGGTCTGCAAACTATGGCCCAAGGGTCAAACCAGCCTGCCACCTGTTTATGTACAGCCTGTGAGCTAAAAAATGGTTTTTACATTTTTTTCAATAGTTGAAAAAAGTCAAAAGAAGAAGAGTATTTAGTGGCATATGAAAATTACATGCAATCAGGTTTCAGTTTCCATGCATAAATCTTCACTGGCACACAGCCACATCCATTTACTTATGTGTTGTCTGTGGCTGCTTTTCCACCAGAGTTGTAGAGTTGAGCAGCATCCCTCATCTAACAGAATAGATCCTATCAGCCTTTCTAAAGACAACTCTCTTTCTAACCCACTATTTTTTATTCATCCATCTATATATCAGATTGCTTGACACAATACATTCTGTCTGCCTGCTTTTTTTCATTCAACTATATATCATGGCCATCTTACGTTTTCCTAGACCCACCAACTTTCTAATAGGTATTTCATCATCAGTCATGCATTCAAGGGCATTTCTCCCGCTCCTCGCTTATCTTCCATACTAAGCACAGGAAGTGCAAATAGGAAAAGGTTCAGGAGAAATGGCAGTGATAATCCTCTGATTTCCCTTTAAAGTAAACACAACACCCTGGTCATCAATCATTCCCCAACTGCGCTGGCCAGATCTGGTGGAACACACCCATTGTAATTGTGCTGTCTGGTTGGGAAAATAATTGCCAAATAAATGTCTTAAGTGAGTGGGCAGCCCTGAACAAAAATAATAGATTTTATTCTTCTGCCCTTTTATCTAATGTGAGTAACCAACTTTAGACTGTGTAATAGTTGTGTCTAATTTCCAGCAACCCACAGAGTCACCTAAATTCTGATTCTACATTGACTTAGTTTCTGTAATTTTTATGATGGCACTTTCTTGACATTCCACCAACAAATGTATTCTTACTTACAAGATTTCAATTTAGTCAGTAAATCTGTACTAAGGTAGGTGGTCTTTGATATTTGCTTGAGTGAGGATAGAGGGGGGGAAATCATTTTAACTGTTTCTAGGATTCTAATTTCTAGGATTATTTTCAGGTATGGTTTGAATTAAGAGTAACTTTCTTCTTCTGGAGGACTTCCTGTAGTAGCACTAGTACTAAAGAAAATGATACTCAAGAGGGAGGGGATATGTGTATATAATTATGACTGATTCATGTTGTTGTACAGCAGAAACCAACACAACATTGTAATTTTCCTCTGATTAACAAATAAGTTTTAAAAAGAAAGCAATACTTTGTTGACCTTACATTTGATTCTGATTTATGTTGGTTAAAGTTGATGGGTGCTCCGGTCATACCATGCCAAGATTTACTGGTTTAAAACAGAATTCATGCTGCTCATGAATTCTGCAATTTGGGCAGTGTTCAGTGGGGACATCTCATCTGTGTTCACGTGGCATTAACTGGGGTCACTCAGTGGAGGCTAGAGGATCCACTTGCACATGACTCACTCACGTGGTTGGCAAGCGGGCACTGACTAGCCAGCATCCTTATTTCCTTTCCATGGGGGCCTCTTGATTTGGTGTCTTGGGCTTCCATATAGCATGGCTTCTAAGAGTCAGTATTCAAAGAGGCCAAGGCAGAAGCTGCGAGTCTTCTTAGAGTTCACCTTGCATGTCACACAGTGTCACTTCTGCTTCACTCTACCAATTACGCAAATCATTAAAGCCAGCACAAGTTCAAGGAGGAGGAGAATTCAATCCCATATCTCAACAGGAGGAGTTTCAAGGAATTTATCTACCGTAGCACCTTTAATCTACCATAGCACATCAAAGAAACAGTGTAAATGTGTCTCTGAAAACCTGTAAATGTGTGGAGGGTCCCGGATTGTTTGAAAAGGTGTACCAGATGCCTCTCTTGGGAGGAAATAAATCACATTAGTCAGAAGCACAGACCATTTACCAGCTATACAGTAATGAACAATTTGCTTGATTCTTCCACATCCTCACAGCCTCATCTACAAAATGGGGGAAAATAATTTCTATTGCATCAGGTTTGCAGGGGGAAGCCAAAATTCTGCTATTTAATTTTTTTTAAAACATCAAAAAACTTAAATATAACATATGCAAATAATATACAAAATTACAATTTCTATGAGTTTGCACAGACTGAACACATTCATCTGACACATTCATCAGGCCTGGGGAGCAACAGAGAGTGGTAGGGACTTTGGCAAACAGGAGAGCATATCTCCCTTCTCAGGGAGACTCTTGGCTCTTGCCAGTGGTTGCCATGTGGGAATAAAGGTAGAGTGTGCAGAGGGTCAGACTTAGCCCAGGGTCCCTGTCTGAGACTTTGTGGGAGGTTCGGGAACAGAGGTAAGGGAATGGGAAAATCAAAGAGGGCTGAACAACAAGAGAGGCTGACATTTAGGGTGTAGGCAAGCATGCCAGTAACAGGTATGGAATTAACCAGGCACAAGGTTCTGTAGGCTTTCCTCATAGCTCAGAAGGTAAAGACTCTGCCTGCAATGTGAGAGACGGGTTCAATCCCTGAGTCAGGAAGATTCCTTGGAGAAGGGAATGGCTACCCACTCCAGTATTCTTGCCTAGAGAATTCCATGGACAGAGGAGCCTGCTGGGCTACAGTCCACGGGGTCACAGAGTCAGACATGACTGAGCAACTGACACACGCAAGGGTTTTTAAGGGAACTTGTCTTGAAGTCTGAACACAAGAAGGCTTCTTGATGCCTCCCAGCCTAGAAAAGACTAGGAGACAATCAGCCAAGGCTGGCCCTTCACACACACCACCTATTTTCATCACTAANGCCATGGACAGAGGAGCCTGCTGGGCTACAGTCCACAGGGTCACAGAGAGTCAGACATGACTGAGCAACTGACACACGCAAGGGTTTTTAAGGGAACTTGTCTTGAAGTCTAAACACAAGAAGGCTTCTTGATGCCTCCTAGCCTAGAAAAGACTAGGAGACAATCAGCCAAGGCTGGCCCTTCACACACACCACCTATTTTCATCACTAAAGCCATTTCAGGAACTGCATTCTCACGAACTGTCCTCAGGCTTTCTCCCCCACTCCCTCTGCCTCTGTCCACACAGGGGGAGATTTTCACGTTCTCTCTTTTCTCACTTTCCTGCTTGCTTTTTCACATATTGCCCTTCTGTGTGGAGATCCTAAGGTTCACCCTCTTGTGAAATGTCTTGTGACACACATCATCCTATTGGAAGATCAAATCCTTTTTGGAAAGAGACAGACACATGTTAGGGAAATGAAGACAATATACTACCCATGACTCTGGCTATGAAATCTGAGGCATCTGGTAGACCTTTTCAAACGCTTTTGAGCCCTCCACACCCTGGCTGTGGCGCATGGTTTAATCAGTGCAGCCCACTCCAGTGTTCTTGCCTGGAGAATCCCAGGGACAGAGGAGCCTGGTGGGCTGCTGTCTATGGAGTTGCACAGAGTCGGACACAACTGAAGTGACGCAGCAGCAGCAGATGGAGTACTGAGATGCGGTGGGAGGAGGGAAAGTCTGGGATCTAACAACTAATCACATAACTGGCAGATCTACAGAGTGGCTGCCCCAGGATGCAGCTGGTGAGAGCCACATCAGGAAGAGGACTGACTGACTTGGAAATATTCAGATCAAACTACCACCTAAACATTACATCCATGCCTGCAGCCTACCAAACGAGAAAGTGCACAGTATGCACTTAAGCTCAGTGCTGGGCAAAGAGCAGGTGACCTATCAAGCCTTTCCCGCTCCCCACCCCTTTACTCTTTCCCCCCTTCTATCAGGCTGTGTGTGATTACATGAAGCTTTATTTACTTGAGAATTCTGCTAGTTATAGTCAGCTCTTTTTCTCAAGCTCTACGCCCTGATCTGAGCAACATGACCACACTAGTTTTCTATTGACTAGGAAGATGCCTTTGAATCATTTCATTCACTTGTTAAAGATAAGGCCTCTAGTTCAGAGATTGTGAGTGTTTCTGGAAATATACATTCTGTTACCTATAAATATCATTACCTTGGAGGTAGTACAATGATACAGCTGGTTCACGTGTATAAACATCTTTATGATCACCATACATTCTACGAAGAAATCTAGGTACTTTAAATATACAGCTGGAAGGAGACATGACATAAATTAATGAAATCAAGTTGAAGGACAAAATTTTCCTTAAAATATTTTTTTTTCCCACTCTATATCCTTATTTACAGTGCATTTTAATAAGTTCTGCTTGGGGTGTTTTGTTTTTTATTTTGGCTGCACCACACGGCTTATGGGATGTTAGTTCCCTGACCAGGGATTAAACCCCGGCTCTCAGCAGTGAAAGAGTGGAATCTTACACCAGGGAATTCCCTGGGGTATCTTAAACTACTGTAAAACAAATTGGTTAAGACAGCACTGGATTCTTCACACTGAATAAAAATCTTTACTCAATAATTTAGGATGAGCTGTAACTTTAAAGAGAGTCAAGATTACTTACTTTGGAAAAGAAAGTATGGGTGGTGACAGGAACATGTTTTAGGCTCTACTAGTAACAGTAATTTAGGAGACAAGGACGCCACTCAAATGTAATACTAAAAGTCTAGATTTTGGTTTAGATTTTAAAACATTTTCATTTTCATCAACATTTTAAAAGCATTAAAAAATTTAGCATGTGTTTTTCTAGAAGTGCACTTGCAAACATACACTTTTATATAAACTGGGCTATGAATTCTTTTTGAAATATGTTTTTTCAAAACAATAATGCAAGTATTTCTACTTTGGCTACATCACAATGCTGCAGTTAACTAATGGCCTATTGTTGGATACACTGTGCAACATTTCACTGCTTTAAACAGTGCTAATGGAAACATTAGGGCTTCCCTGGTAGCTCAGTGGTAAAGAATTCGCCTGCCAACACAGGCTTCAAGCCCTGGGTTGGGGAGATCCCCTGGAGAAGGGCATGGCACCCCACTTCAGTATTCTTGCCTGGAAAATCCCATGGACGGAGGAGCCTGGTGGGCTGCAGTCAGGGGGTCGCAAAGCGTCAGAGACTAAACAGCAGCACACCCATTCTTTATATCAGAGCTTTACATGCCTGTCCCTGCATTTCCTGAGGAGAGTCTCCTGGGAGTGAACTTACTGTGACAAAGCACATATACATTTTAAAGCTTGGAATATAGATTTCAAACTCTCCTCCCCAAATCCTATCAATTTACATTCCAACCAGAGAGCCCTTCCCCGCAGCTGGGCCAGCACTGCACTGTCCATTTCTTTGCTGTCCTTACCATCTCGGTGGCATTTGTTTAATGACAGCTTTGATTCCTTGTGAAGTGTTTTTCATACAGTTATTATCATCTGAATTCCTGTTGTTGTGACCCGTCTGATCAGGATGTATGCAGGTGTGGGTTTTACCACACACATTGTTAATGCAGAGCAGACATCACAGGCCTCCAGGGGACTGAGAGCACTATCCAAGCGATTCTGGCTGTGAAATA
>SJYA01000708.1:0-49186 GCA_006410615.1 Neotragus moschatus
TGCTTTCTTTTGGTCTCTATTTGCGTGGAATATCTTTTTCCAGCCCTTCACTTTCAGTCTGTATGTGTGAAGAGTGTAATTTTTAATGGCCTTATTATTTTAGTTTTTTTTCACAAAATTGCCTGCAGTCTTCCTTAAAGTTGCATTTTTTAGTGGTTAATAAGTTTGACATTTTGAAAACCTTAATTGACTTTTCTCTGTTGACCATAAATTTTTCACTGAGAAAATACTCTCTCTAAAGCTGCTGAGATATTTTGTAATTTCAGAGTAAATTCTGCTCAATGAAGGATAGTCTTAAGGAAGTTTATTGACTTTTATAAATATTTTACTCTAACTATTTTAAACATACTGCCTTCTCCCCTTCATTCAGAGTGCTTCTGTTTTCAAATATTTTTAGGAATCCAGACACATCAAATAAGTTTTCTCTATTTCTACAATTATTTTAATCTTTTGCCACATTTAGATGTGGCAGTGTCATGGGTCTTCTTGATTTTATTGCATTCCATTCTAAAGAAGTCCATAAAAAGGTTCTTCTCACAAGTTGAAATATTTCAAAACACAACTACAGAATTTCAGACTTAAATTCCGTTCACCATGCTACCATCATCTAATTTATTCAATTCCTTCCTTTTGTAGAAATAAATTATACTGTATATTCATCTACAGAGTTTATTTTTAAGAACTGTAATTACCAAAAGTTTCAACAGTCAGTTGGAAGCTCCTTTACTTTTTAAGATTTTAATAAAAGTTTTCTAACTATCCCTGAACATAATTTAGAATTCTCATTTTCAGAACAGAAGGTTAATGCCAAGGCAGAATATCTACAATGGTACAAAAGGTAGTTTGTGTGTGTGTGTGTGTGTGTGTGTGTGTGTGTGTGTGTATACACATATAGTAAAATGAAGTGCTCAGTCCTGTCCAATTCTTTACAACCCCATGGACTAGGTCCCCTAGGGGGGCAGAGTCAGACATGACTAAAGCGACTTAGCACAATGTTACACTACAGTCCTGCTAGTGTATATACAAATGAAACATTGTGCTAAGTTGCTTTAGTTGTGTCTGCTCAGTGAAGGATAGTCTTAAGGGAGTTTATTGAATTTTATAAATATTTTACTCTATGGTCCCCCTAGGAACCGTAGCCCACCAGGCTCCTCTCTCCATGGGATTCTCCAGGCAAGAATACTGGAGTGGGTTGCCATTCCTTTCTCCAGGGGATCTTCCTGACCCAGGTCTCGAACCTGTGTCTCTCATGTCTCCTTCGTTGGCACGCGGGTGCTTTACCACTAGTGCCACCATATTATTTAGCTATAAAAAGAAGAAAATCCTGTTACTTGTGACAACATGGAGGGATCTTGAGGGTATTATGCCAGTGAATGCCAGACCAAAAAAGACAAATATTGCATGATCTCACTTATATGCAGAATCTTTAAAAAAGCTGAACTCATATAGATTGCTGCAAGTGTAATTTCAGATTTTGCATTATTAAAATTTGCATTTGATATTGGAATACATTCTTCATAAATGTGGTTATATTATACATCATTTAATCCACATTTTTCACTTTATGCTTTTGCTAATGACATTCGGTTCAGTTCAGTTCAGTCACTCAGTCTTGCCCGACTCTTTGCAACCCCATGGACTGCAGCATGCCAGGCCTCCCTGTCCATCACCAACTTCCAGAGCTTATTCAAACTCATGTCCATTGAGTCAGTGATGCCATCTAACCATATTATCCTGTGTCATCCCCTCTCCTCCTGCCTTCAATCTTTCCCAGCAGCAGGGTCTTTTCAAATGAGTTAGCTCTTCGCATTAGATGGCCAATGTATTGAAGTTCAGCTTCAACATCAGACCTTCCAGTGAACAGTCCTTCCAGGACTGATCTCCTTTACGATGGACTGTTTGGATCTCCTTGCAGTGCAAGGGATTCTCAAGAGTCTTCTCCAACACTACACTTCAAAGCCATCAATTCTTTGGTGCCCAACTTTCTTCACAGTCCAACTCTAATGTCCGTACATGACTACTGGAAAAACCATAGCCTTGACTAGATGGGCCTTTGTTGGCAAAGTAATGTCTCTGCTTTTTAACATGCTGTCTAGGTTGGTCATAACTTTCCTTCCAAGGAGTAAGTGTCTTTTGATTTCATGGCTGCACTCACCATCTGCAGTGATTTTGGAGCCCCCCAAAGTGAAGTCTGCCACTGTTTCCACTATTTCCCCATCTATTTGCCATGAAGTGATAGGAGCAGATGCCATGATCTTAGTTTTCTGAATGTTGAGCTTTAAGCCACCTTTTTCACTCTCCTCTATCATTTTCATCAAGAGGCTCTTTAGTTCTTCTTCACTTTCTGCCATATTTGGTGTCATCTGCATATTTGAGGTTATTGATATTTCTCTCTGCAATCTTGATTTCAGCTTGTGCTTCATCCAGCCCAGTGTTTCTCATGATGTACTCTGCATAGAAGTTAAATAATCAGGGTGACAATATACAGCCTTGACATACTCCCTATTTGGAACCAGTCTGTTGTTCCATGTCCAGTTCTAACTATTGCTTCTGGACCTGCATACAGAGTTCTCATGAGGCACATTAAGTGGTCTGGTATTCCCATCTCTTTCAGAATTTTCCATAGTTTATTGTGATCCACACAGTCAAAGGCTTTGGCATAGTCAATTGCTTTTTTGATGATCCAGCGGATGTTGGCAATTTGATCTCTGGTACCTCTGCCTTCTCTAAAACCAGCTTGAACATCTGGAAGCTCATGGTTCACGTACTGCTGCCTTCCTTGGAGACTTTTGAGTATTACTTTACTAGTGTGTGAGATGAGTGCAATTGTGCAGTACTTTGACCATTCTTTGGTATTGCCTTTCTTTGGGATTAGAATGAAAACTGACTTTTTTCCAGTCCTGTGGCCACTGCTAAGTTTTCTAAATTTGCTGACATAATGAGTGCAGCACTTTTACAGCATTATTTTTTAGGATTTGAAATAACTCAACTGGAATTCCATCACCTCCACTAGCTTTGTTCATAGTGATGCTTCCTAAGGCCCACTTGACTTCACATTCCAGGATGTCTGGCTCTAGATGAGTGATCACACCATTGTGATTATCTGGGTTGTGAAGATCTTTTTGTATAGTTCTTCTGTATATTCTTGCCACCTCTTCTTAATATCTTCTGCTTCTGTGAGGTCTATACCATTTCTGTCCTTTACTGAGCCCATCTTTTCATGAAATGTTCCCTTGGTATCTCTAATTTTCTTGAAGAGATGAAGGCTTTCTTATCTCTCCTTGCTATTCTTTGGAATGACTACTTACTTGCTATTTATTTCATATTTATTTTAGACTATGGAAGTGATGCTGCACAAAAAGCAAATTCAAGGAATTTTCTTATTCGAGTTCAAAATGGGTCATAAAGCAGCGGAGACAACTCACAATATCAACAATGCATTTGGTTCAGGAACTGCCAACAAACATACAGTGCAGTAGTGGTTTAAGAATTTTTGCAAAAGGAGATGAGAGTCTTGAAGATGATGGGGAGCCTAGTGGCCTGTGATTGGAAGTTGACAATGACTGATTGAGCGCAATCATCAGAGCTGGAGCAGATCCTCTTACAACTACACAAGAAGACATTGAAAACTCAACGTTGATTATTCTGCAATCATTCAGCATTTCAGGCAACTTGGAAACGTGAAAAAGCTCGATAAGTGGATGCTCCATGAACTGACTGAAAATTAAAAAAAAAAAAAAAAAAGACTGTAACTTTGAAGTGTCATCTTTTCTCGTACACAACAACAATGAACCATTTCTGGATTGATTGTGATGCGCAACGAAAGTGGATTGTATATGACAACTGGAAACAACAAGCTCAGTGGTTGAACTGAGAAGAAGCTCCAACGCACTTTCCAAAGCCAAACCTGCACCAAAAGAGGTCACGGTCACTGTTTGGTGGTCTGCTTCCCGTCTGATCCACTATAGTTTTCTGAATCCAGGCAAAAGTATTACATCTGAGAATTATGCTCAGCTATCAGTGAGATGCCCTGAAAACTGAAATACCTGCAGCCAGCGTTCGTCAACGGAATGGACCCAATTCTCTACCATAATGCCCAACCACACATTGTACAACCAAGGCTTCAAAAGACAAATGAATTGGGCTACGAAGTTCTGCCTCATCTCCATATTCACCTGACCTCTCACCAACCAACTACCACTTCTTCAAGCATCTTGAGAACTTTTTTGCCAGGAAAATGCTTCCACAGCCACCAGCAGGATGCAGAAAATGCTTTCCAAGTGTCCACAGAATCCCAAAGCATGGATTTTTATGCTAGAGGAATAAGCAAACTTATTTGTTGTTGGCAAAAATGTGTTGATTGTAATGGTTTCTATGTTAATTAATAAAGATGTGCTGGGACCTAGCTATATGATTTAAAATTCACAGTCAAAAATAGCAATTACTTTGGCACCAACCTAATAGAAACAGTAGATGGTGGTTGTCAGGGTCTGGCAGTGAGGGAAATGAGATGCTGTTCAAAGGTCACAAGCTTACTTTTGGGGTAATTTTCCTAATATTGTTCTCCAAACTTTTAGTTAGATATTTTAATTCCGCTGGCATGCTTTAAATTTCCATTATTCATTCCTATCCTAATTGTTTCATTTTATTAAACATTTTATCCCTCTGGGGATACTAATTGTAACATTTTGAAGTTTCTTTCTACTTTCTGTACTATTTCAATACCCTATGATTTTCTTGATGGTTGTTGTTTGGTTTTGTTCCTTATATTTTTTCTTATACTCTGGAGATATTTGTTATTTCTCTGAATCTGGGGCATTCAGTAGCTACCCTGATGTGTGACAGAGGCTTTTAACTGGTCAACTTTATACCATAGATTAATCTGCCTTTTCTCTTTTATCTCTGTATTTCTTCCTCTTTTCAAGTCTTTATTGAATCTGTTACTATATTGTTTCTGTTTTATGTTTTGGTTTTTTTTGGCCATGAGGCATGTGGGATCTTGAAACTGTATTCCCTACTTTGGAAAGAGAAGTCTTAACCACTGGGCCACCAGGGAAGTCCCTGTATTTTTCCCTCTTTCCTTCCTTTCCTTCCTTCCTTTCCTTATTGGTTTATTATGCTAATACTTAAATATATTCTCCCTGTAAGATATAAATAACTGCCCATACTCCTTTGGCTCACGAGTTTGATCCTAAGACATGTACTTCTGATTTTACTTTCCATGAATTGAGGAAACTTTAATGAGGTAAAAACTTCACATGGCTTAAAATATATATTGTGTGTCACAGACAGAGAATGAAGTGCTCTGCTTAATAAAATACTATGATTAACAGTTAGTCAAATGTAAGCCATGAAAGGAGTACCAATTTCAAAATAGCTAGGCAAAAATACAACACAGTGAACAGTATTTTTATAGAGAGCATCATTTACTATTTTCTTGATTATCCAAGAGATTGTTTAGGATCATGGAGGCCTGTATGTTTTCATTCTGAATACCGTTATAGATGTGTCAATGTAATAATAATAATAGTCAATAAAGTACTTTTGAACTCTAATGAATAATGGAATTTCCTTTAGCAAAGTCATTAGAATCTCATGCATTCTGGTGATTCCTATCATCTATATCAGGGCTAGTAAACGTATTTGATAAAGGGACAGGTAGTAAATAATGTTGGCTTTGTGGGCATAACAGTTTGTTGAAACTACTCGACATTTATACTGCAAAGCAGCTGCAGATAATATGTAAATAAGTGAGAGTAGCTACATTCTAATAAAATTTTACTTAAAAAATTGGTGGAAGGCCAGATAAACTATAAGGCTAATTTGGGCCAGAAGAGTCTTGCAAGGCTGTAGAAAGCTGATTTCTGATCTATTTGCATACAGGTTCCATCCAAATTTCTACTACATTTAAAAATATTTCTCTCTAATTCTAACATTTCCCTGTAAATATATTTCTAACACTAGTACCTAAAATCCAAAATATCAAAAATAAAACTCAAAATGTCTGTATAGATATGACTATACCACCACATCTATTTCTCTCATAATTTTTCTTCCATTCTTTTCATTTTCATTTTATTCCATTATTTATTTTGGCTGGCCTGGCTCTTCGTTGCTTTGCCCAGGCTTTCTCTAGTTGCGGTGAGCAGGGGCTGCTTTTCACTGAGGTATGCGGGCCTTCTCACTGCAGTGGCTTCTCTTGTTGCAGAGCATAGCCTCTAGGCATGCAGGCTTCTGTAGTTGTCGCACATGGGCTCAGCAGTTGAAGCTCACAGGCTTTAGAGCATGGGCTCCATAGTTGTGGCACACGGCCTTAGCCGCTCTGTGGCATGTGGAATCTTCCTGGACAAGGAATCGAATCTGTGCCCTGTGCATCGGCAGGTGGATTCTTACCTACTGCGCCACCAGGGAATTCCCTTCTATTCTTTATTCCCCCAAATGTATTCTTCTTCCTTGCTCTCCAGCTCTTTTAATTAGTTCTTAGTTCGGTTGTTTCTACTTTCATGATGCATTTCACAACTCTCTCTCTCTCTTTTTTAACTACATTTCCTTTATCACTGTCTTTCATTAACAAGTGTTCAGGTTTTCATTAACTTGGCTAGATTCTCACTGTATGTGGTCTCTCTACTTCCATATTGTATCCTTTCTAGTTCCACATATCCACAGCTGCCAGTTTAATCCTCCCATAACAAAGGGCTGATCATTCCACTTCCTAGCTTGGGAGCCACCACCACCTCCTTATTAACCAAAAATAAAGGCCCAAATTCAAATCTTTCAGGATCTGGACCTACTCAACTTTACCAAATATCATTTCTTACGAGCTCAATTTCAGCTAAAATAGACAACTTGCTTTACCTTTCATGCAAACCCTGTACTTTCCATTCTTCCCATCCTATACTTTTTGCTTGTGCTAAATGCTTGTTTCTTGGTCTAGTATTGCAGTGGCCTTATGTAGACATGAGACACGCAGTTGCTGAGTTAACATTTCACATGCTCAGTAGCCATATGTGGCCAGTATCTACCATGTTATACAGGGGAGATACAGAACGTTTTCATCATTGCAGAAAGTTCTGTTGAATGGTGCTGGCCTTTCAACAATAGAATATGCTGTTTACCTTGCCTTACATTTAATCCTATATGATCTTTACTGCCTAGCTCAAATAATACCTCTTTTGACCCCCTCCCCCTTTTTTTTTGGCCATGCCTTGTAGCATGTGGGATCTTAGTTCCCCAACTGGGGACCGAACCCACACCACTTGCATTAGAAGCATGGAGTCTTGGCTGCTGGGGCACCAAGGAAGTCCCCCACCCCTTCATGTGATAGCATTTTATATGTGTTGGTGTTGTGGCACTTACCACTTTCCATCTAGGTATACAGTGACTTAAATATGTGTTATGTGCTAGACCATTTGCTCATTCTTTTGTTTCCTTGTTAATAACTAATCCAATGTCATGTGCATAGTAGGTGTTTGAAAAGGATTTATTGACAGGTCTCACTGAAACATTCTCTGAAGCTTTGTAAAAATGGAAATATTTCCATAACAAAGAGTAATAACCCTGCTTCACAAATTTACCAGCTAGAATTGGCATAAAATTTGAGACATGGAAACTATATTTGTAGAAATGATGTTCTATTTTAGAAAGCCTAATGATAAATCAACATGACTTTCATAAATTGTGATTGATTTTCATCAGCTTGGGGAGGCAACATAGCACAATGAAAAGAAGATGGATGTGAGTACCAGATTGCCCTATATTAGAATCCTGTTTCCATCAATTACTGACTCAGCATGGCCAAGTTACTTAATTTCTCAGCCTCATCGAGATGGTAATAGTTACCTGCATTAGTTGAAACTTTTTGATAGCAAGGGACAGAAAAAGAAATCAAACTAGCTTTATCAGAAAAAAGCATATAGGACTCATGTAACTGAAAAAGCCCAGTGTCTTCAACATTACTGGATCTGTGTTCTCAAATAATGATACAGCTTCATTTGTAGGGAGGCTTTTGCTACTGAGTAATGAGATGGCCACTATAATATTAAAGTATCACATGTTCTTTACAACTCAGGATCCAAGAGGAAGAAAAGCTCCCGAAAATGTCTCAGGACAAACTCTCATTGGTCTGTCTTCTGTTAAGAACATTTTTGAATCATCTGTGGCTAACAGAAGGAGAGTCAGGCCAAGTCTCGGTCAAATGACCAAACTGAGGCCTGTGGCAAGGAAAACAGGCTCCCCGAATAACATGGATGGCGCAGGATTGCTACAGAATGGAGGCGGGTTCTCCAAAAGGAGGAACACTAGACAAACAGAAGTGGTTATGCCCTCTAATTTAGGGGTGTTGTATTACGCAGCTGCCGCAGGCCCGCTCTTCATTGTATTCTCTGTGAATGGTGTCTGTTAGATCTGGACAAAGTATAAAGCCTCTCTCCCTTATAGGCTTGTAGTGGGGATTAAGTGGTATAATATAGATTAAATGACCAGCAACTGATACTCAAAAAAAGTCTTTTCTCTTTATTCTTTTACACCTCCCCACCCCCCACTTAAACCAAGGGAAGGCCAATCAGTTAATTCAATAGTGATGAAGATCTGAATTAAAGCCCTCCAGATTTACTAGCACTTGCTCTGAAATAAAAGAGAAACAAATTTTATTGTCTTTTAATATTTGCACCTCAAAGAGCAATCTTCAGTCAGTTCAGAGGACTATGATTCTAGTAAGATTAAGTAAGTTACATATGTCCTTTATATTATTAAGTGCCTCCACAAATGCCATATTAACTCAAGGTTGCTTACTAAATATCTTAGAATCCAAGTATTATGTTAGCTAGAACTCTGGTCTCCATTCACCTTTAATCAGATAATGTTCCTATTTGTAGTTTAACATTCAACAGATTCAGTTCAGTTCAGTCGCTCAGTCGTGTCCGACTCTTTGCTACCCCATGAATCGCAGCACGCCAGGCCATCACCAACTCCCGGAGTTCATTCAGACTCGAGTCCATCGAGTCAGTGATGCCATCCAGCCATCTCATCCTCTGTTGTCCCCTTCTCCTCCTGCCCTCAATCCCTCCCAGCATCAGAGTCTCTTCCAGTGAGTCAACTCTTTGCGTGAGGTGGCCAAAGTACTGGAGCTTTAGCATCATTCCTTCCAAAGAAATCCCAGGGTTAACATGGATCAATTTAACAGTTTAATATTAAAACTGGCCCTTTTTTGCTAATGCAGAAACTTTTAAATTATAGCATAAAGAAGGCAGGAGATGCTGGTTCTACCCCTGGGTTGGGAAGATTGCCTGGAGTAGGAAATGGCACTCCACTCCAGTATTCTTGCCTGGAAAAATCCAAGGACAGAGGAGCCTAGAGGGCTACAGTCCATGGGGCTGCAAAGTCAGACACGACTTAGTGACTGAGCAACACAAAGAAATAAGTAACACAGAGAAATTTTTCTCTGTCAAATAAGTCCAGAAGTATGACATTTAGAGGTTGGAATGATAGTTCCATGGTTATCATTAGATACCCAAGTTTCTTACAGCATTCTATTCTCATATCTTTAGAATGTGGCCCCATCTTCATGTCCTCAAGAAGGCTGTCAGAGCTCCAGCCATCATATCCACTATTCATTAAGACTAGAGGGAAAGAGCAAAAGGGTATATACCAGAGGATTTACTCCTCTTTGAAGAGTTTGTTTGGACACATCATATTGTGTCTTTTTTTGGCTATGTTAGGTAAAATGAAAACTAGGTAATTTAGTTTTTATTGATTTAAGTTGGGCATATTGCTGTCTCCAATAAAAATTGGAGCTTTGTTAATAAGAAAAAAAGAGTATGGCTTTTGGACTAGTAACTAGCAGGTTCTATAACATACAAATTATCATTGTCTCCAATATTTTGTTTGAATAAAAGGTTTTAAACCTTAAAGGGAAAAATGTAAAAACCACTGATGTACTCAAACTCTAAGAATAGAACAGCCACATGTGCTTAGTTTAACAGAATGATACTCAAAAAAGGCAGGATGACTGTGATATTCACACCTTAGGTTCAAAAGCCTTAAACTTAACTCTGTTCATTATGGATATTTTGAATAATAAATAATACTGGTGTATACATTTCACCACTTCCTTTAGAAGCCTTTGAAAATTGAACTGTAGCTCTATGTATATGTTCCTACTTGTCACGTCCTTCTCGTTGTGTCCCTGTACCCATTTGGATCAAAAGATAGTTGAAACATGAGTCAAATAGAAAATGCATGATGTGTACAATTCCACATCTTGGAATTGCCACTGAAGCCCAGGCTACCTTCTGAGGCTCCCTGGGCCCATTCTCTGGTCCTTCCGTAACCATGGGGTAGTGATTATGTTAGCAAAGCAAATGGCTCATTCATGTGGTTGGGAACCAGAGTGAACATTTGGAAAACACTCACATATGTAAGTAGACTAAAATGGCTTCTGCTCAAGACACCAAGCTGGTTTGCCCGTGACATCAGCTTGCTTTGAAGAGCAGAGGGAATCATTTTTATAAGCACTTATTCAAATTGAAAGAATCATGTTTTGCTTTGATTTTAGCACATTCTCAAGGGCTTATTGCATGGACTTCTTTCTTCACTGCCTATCTGAATTTGACATGTCCTTTAAGAGCCAATGTCAGTCCTCAAGCCCTTGCAATTTCTGCTTCTAAAATGTGGTTCCCTTCACGGGTGGTACAGGTCATACACTTGGCATGCATCAGACATTGCTTTGCTGCATTAGTGGCCTTTTCTTGTTTGTGTCTCCAGGCTCCCTAACTGAATTTAAGGCCTCTTAGGTCTAGAGGATCATATAATGTATTGTCTGAATTGGGACACTTTTGAGACTAAAAAGCGATGCTATTAATAATTATAGTTCAGTTCAGGCATGAACCTGAACTATTCAAGCAAATTATAATGTGTGGCCAGTCTTTTAAGGTTAGAAGCCATTATTTACTGTTTCTTTCTTATCACTCGCAGGACCTAGTATAATTCTTGTGTAAGCAAACATTAAAGTCTTAAAAATAAATACCTTAGTGAGGCAGCAAAGAATTTCTTCTAAAACAGCTATGAAATAGATGGAAGCTGAGGATAGGACCCTATGCATAGGAGATTTAATGGCCCAATACAGGAAGTAACCACAGAGCAGAAGCCTGTAAATAATCAGAGAAAGACTGTTCACAGGAGAAACCACCCTAGAATTTATATTTTTAACACCCAAATGCACCTTCATTGCAAGAATAGAGAAGGGAAAGTGTTTTAAGGGCCATTTTTATAGAACGTGTTCTTGTTTCATAAGCATCACACTTCCTAAGCATCACATGAATGCCCGCATCAGTCTGAGGAGGAGGAAATAAGAACAGAATCAGAGAGAAATACAGACCCTCAACCAAGACACTATGAATACTCTGCACTTTCTTTTATTGATAAAAAGCTTCATAGTGTCTAATGTGGTCCAGCCAAGGATGAGAACAAAATAGATCTTCCTCACTAGAGAATGAAATCTGAACCACACGTTCTCTACCCTGAGGTATACTTCGTATATTCTCAACATTTTGGATATCTCTCATCATTGCTCTTGAAAGTGACATAGAGTGGTCCAGTGGTTAAGAATTCACCTTGCAATGTGAGGGGCATGGGTTTGATCCCTTGTTGGGGAACTGAGATCCCACATGCCATGGAGCAACTAACCCATACACTGCAGCTTCTGAACCCCGACACCGTAGAGCCCACACACCCCAGAGCCCACGCACCGCAACTAGAGAGTCTGTGTCCCATGAGAAAAGATCCTTAGTTGAGAAAACTAGGCAGCACTGGGATTATGGCATCAGCAATCAGCCTGAAAACATGGTTCCAGCAAAGATGCATCCCAATACACACTGGACATTAGAAATATGATGTGGGGGGGGGAAACAGGCTTTTGAGGCAAGCCACCTCCATATTTTCTACCTCTTTCTCTTTTCTTCAAATAATAACCCATCTGAAAATTAGGGACAATAATAGTACCTCTGTCTGCAGAGCCTTTGGGATCGTGAAATGAGATAATACATGTGGGAGTGTTATAAACTCCAGGTCTCTTTAAGGATACACATTCTCTTTTTCATTGCCTATTTGAATGACTCTTTCAATTCCATCTCTCTCAAGTAGCCTAAGGCTAGGCCACCAAAACGCAAACATACAGTTACCAGGGTTAAAAAAAAAAAACCAGCAAAACAACTGGTTGTTACGTGATCCTTGAAAACAGTTGGACAGACTTCTCCAAATTAAATGAAGTGTTTTGGCAGCCTATAAAGGTAGCCTAATATATAGCAAGGGAAGAGAACTATTTTCCTTAGGGATAGCGTAATTTTAAGAGAAGTTCAACTTATACATTTTAAGATCTGTATTTTGAATGTCTGTGTTAAATGCAAAATGAATATAATTAGTTATGAGATATCTTGCCCTTGGCTACAGTATGCATTAAACCTCAGCATAATATCATTCACAAGCTATTCATACTCTGTGGTATATTTCAGGACTTCCTATGCAGTAGACTCTTAAAGCAAATACTGTATCTAGTTTCAGAACCTAACAGTTGTTCCTTCAGAATGGTTAGGAGTGGGTGCCACACATCTGGGGCCTTCAGATAGTCTAGCCAGATATATACATTCCTTATGAACAGGACCTACATCTTTTCACGCATGGGTCCTTGACATGTAAACAAAACCTGGGACAGTGAAATAAATGTGTATAAATAACAGAAGAGGCATATCTCTGATGAAATATTCCAGAGATGTCATGTCCAGAAAACGATCATTTTGAGCCATTTTAGAGCCCCAAGTTACCTGGAACCTCCATTTTCCCTCTATTTCTCCTCCAGAAGTGGTCACTGTGATTACTGAATGGTGATGGTGCAGTTGTCAGTGGACATCCCCTTTCTGGAATCTCCTAACTTTGTGACAATTATCTCAGTGGATAAAATGTAAAGTTCTGCAAGGTCACTAGAGAAAGGGTGAGCATGGGGCCCAGGGTGAGCATGTGGCCCACAGCCCACGTCAACAGAGAGCTGTTTTTTAATAATTCATGTTATCTAGTATGTTCATACATTAAAAACCAAAAAGAAGTTGTGCTTCCTCTTATGCGGTTTTCCTGAGTTCTTCTGCAACCTGAAAGAGCTAACTTAAGGAAAAGTGAAGAACAGGGTATACACACTTTCTTCTGTTTGTGAAGCCTAACATAGGAAATAATGCTATGTTTGTTTCTAGAATATGGAGAGAGGTTCACAGCCCAGTGACAAGATCTGCAGCTTGATAACGATTTCGACCAGGCCTATAGTGCCATTGGTCTGGGAGCTAACTAAAGGTAGGGATGGACTTACTTGTTTTCTGTCTAACACTTTGCATTTCTCTAAAGCACAGCTGCAAACAGTGAGTGATCAATAAATGTTGACTAGTTGCGTGTGTGTGTTTTAACTCGTTTTAAAGGGCTAAGGAAAAAAAATTTTTAACTTGTTTCTTAACCAGTTAAACAGTAGCTTAAAAAAAAAGAGAATGAGTTTCAGTTAATTGTACATGTTTCCTGAGTGAAAAATTATATGCCAAGTACTACATCCTGGAGGGGGTGTAAAAAATACAAGCAAAGTATAGCTCCTGTCTCCATGAAACCACAGCTAAATGGCTCACTGGAAACTCAAACAGCAAAAGATGTAAGGAGTAACATTTCTACAAATATGTTGCATTCATTAGCATCGGACATTATAAAACATGTTTTGCCGTAACGGTNAAGAGAATGAGTTTCAGTTAATTGTACATGTTTCCTGAGTGAAAAATTATATGCCAAGTACTACATCCTGGAGGGGGTGTAAAAAATACAAGCAAAGTATAGCTCCTGTCTCCATGAAACCACAGCTAAATGGCTCACTGGAAACTCAAACAGCAAAAGATGTAAGGAGTAACATTTCTACAAATATGTTGCATTCATTAGCATCGGACATTATAAAACATGTTTTGCCGTAACGGTGAAGAACCTATTTGATTCCAAAAGTCTAAAATGAATCTGTTTGATATCATATACATGTAACAACAATTGATTTCCAATAACTGACTTCTCAAATTATCAACATCTTAACAGTACCAGAGATACTGTCCAGTTTCAATTGTTTCAATTTAATAAGTTGGTGAATGACTGAATTGCCTTTCAGCTTATGGTGGGGTTTGTGGACATAGCCTATAAGAGCCCGACTCTATCTTCTTTATAGTCCAAAATGACTATACAGGTGTATATATACATACATGAATGCATGTATACATATGTTTATATACATATGTGTACACATATATCTAAAACTCACATCTCATACATTCTCTCATTGTTAAAATGAGCACAGATCTACAGGTGGAGCCCAACTGTATCTTCTCTAACAGTTCAAATGATTATATAGGTGTGTATACATACATGAATGAATATGTACATATATATAAATGTATATACGTATGTGTACACTCCCCAGGTGGCTCTAGTGGTATAGAACCTGCCTAACACAAGAGATGTTACAGACTCGGGTTTGATGCCTGAGTCGGGAAGATCCCCTGGAGGGAGGGCATGGCACCCCACTCCAGTATTCTTGCTTGGAGAATCCCATGGACAGAGGAGCCTGGCGGGCTGCAGTCCATTGGGTCACACAAAGTCAAACACAACTGAAGTGACTTCGCATGCACATCTAAAACTTACACCATGTTTGTTCTTGCATTGTTAAACTGAGCACAGATTAGTGAAGCTTCTCACTCAGACTACAATAGCCAGCTGCCTTTAGAAAGCGTTACTGAGTCTGTGCGATGCAGACCAGAAAAGGAATATTTGAAAGTGTAATGAGCCTGTAAGCGCTCAGATATTCATTGCACATCGTGATGATTACATCTGAGAATCTGTTCCTGCTTTATTCTATTTTTTTCTTAAGAAATAGTCTTATCTTTAGGAATGCGTGGAAGCAAGATGACTAGTTTCTAACAGACGGCATTAAAACTGTTGTGAGTACAAGGCAGAAACACAACAGTAAAGTTGCAAACTGAGAAGAGGAATAAATCGGAGCAGAAAAGTGTAAGATTTGAGAATAAATTATGCATGGGACAAACTGGTAATCATTTTGCGAAGGAGACGCAGATTTAAGTAATCAAATTTTTAAAAAGAGTGACTGGTGGAAACCATCAAGTGTAGTGTTGAGCAAGACAGACTCCACCTCCAGTGCTGAGTTTGAATCTTCAACGTCCCTTCCATTTACAAATCGTGTAACCTTGAACTAGAACTTAAGCTTTCTCAGCCTCATTCCTCTCTCTGCTTTGCAAACAACATGTACTTAGTGAAAACAATGGTTCATGACAGTAGTAGCATTCATTGAGCACTTTACTATGTGTCAGGCACTATAGTAAGAATGTCACATGAGTAAGTTGATTAACTCTCATATTAGTCCAATGAGGCAAGTGCTATTATTGTTTTCCTATTTAACATATGAGAAAACTGAAGCTAGACTAGATTAAGTGACTTGCCCAAAGAGAGAAAGCTGAGATCTGAACCTAGCAGAATGATTCTAAAGCCTGTGGTTTAAGAACTATGATATCATATTGCCACATAAAGTGCTTAACATATCTTGGCACAGAGTAAGGCTTCAATAAAGTCAGTCAAGAGGTACATTCAAAATTAACTGAGGACGAAAACCAAATAACCTGCCAGACGGAAACCAACTTGGCCCTGTATTCCAAATATGTGCTATGGTATTATGTATGGAAATGGGAGATGATGCTGAAATAGCTGACAGAGCCCAATTCAACATCAAATGATGAGCTTATTAGGAATAAGCTCAAATGAGCCTAAACTGCTCATCACAATCTCAGGCTCAGTTAGTTGATACATCCTGTCCAACGCACATGCATCCCCGCTTCCTTCCATTTCACATGTCTCCTTTCCTTCCATATCTATTTCAATGGCAGCAACTTGGGTCTAATAATGTTAGTACTGGCTTGGCTGTTAGCCTTTATCTTTGCAGCTGATTCGTAGTCACTTTGACCTTGTCCATTTGCAGCAAATGTGAACACCTCATTAGAGTTGACCTTGAATCCAATTCAAACGGCAGAAATTTGGACACCCTGAAAATCCCCTTCTCTGTCTTTCAGAAGTATTCAAAGAGTCGAACACCACTGAGAGATTTCCCCTCACTCCTATTCTGCAAATCAGGGAATGGAGCAAGCCTGCCTCCTCATTCTCCTTGTCCCATCTCCTGACACAAGCCAGGGTGGGCTTGCTCCACGCTACCACCCTTGTTGGCTGCCACGGCACTCAGGAAACCTATTACCCTAAATAACTGTCATATTCTCGTGCACTCAGTCACAGGGAAGAATTTCAATCTCCCTCTTCTCTCCCCTTGGAAAGGAGGTTGAGGTCATGGGACTGAAAGGGTCCTGTTTTGTCCCCCAACAAGAGGGGTCTGTGCAGCTGCTGCGTCCACAGCAGACGGCAGGCGTGTGGCAGCTGAGGCTCTTCCAGCCACTTCCTGTGTCTGGCTTTGATTTCTTAGAGGGCAGATGCGCATATTCCAGAGTCTCTCCCTGATTCAGCAGCGACCAGCAACAGCAACTGTGACCAGAAATCTGAAGCAAGCCTTTTCTTTACTGAAGCTCCTTCACTTTGTCCCAGATCCTCTTTTCTGTTATCCGCTTCCAGTCCTCTCTCTCCTTCCACTCAGAGCAGCATGTGGCTAAGTTCTAGCAGCAGTAGCCGCTCAGATGTGTCTGACTCTTTGCGACCTCATGGACTGTATAGCCCACCCGGCTCTTCTGTCCATGGGATTTCCCAGGCAAGCATACTGGAATGGGTCACCATTTCCTTCTCCAGTGGCTGAGTTCTACTGAGCACTGAGTAATCACTGGTCTAAATTATAAACAGCCTCAGCTGAGAGAAAGGATTTTGTTAATGCTAGGAAAGCCAAGCCCAGGAAGGAAAATGGGTGTAGGTAGTAAGACGGAGCCCAAAGCAATTTCCCAATAAAGAACAGAAAACACCTGTAACCAAGATTCAATTCATCCTCCAAGTCATAGCTCTGTGACCTGACCCTTGCCTGCTGTTCCAGCTCATTTTCCCCTTATATTTCCTTTCAAACTTTATACTACAGTAACAGTGTTGATTTTACCTCCAATATCCAGAGTCATTTCCTGCTTCTGAGTCTTTGTGGAACCTCCCCCCTGCATGAAACACCTATCTTCCTGTGTGTGTGTGTTAGTTGCTCAGTCCACGTCCCATTCTTTGTGATTCCAAGGACTGTAGCCCACCAGGCTCCTCTGTTAATGGGGTTTTCCAGGGAAGAATACTGGAGTGGGCTGCCATTTCCTTCTGCAGGGGATCTTCCCAATGCAGGGACTGAACCTGGGTCTCCTACATTGCAGGCAGACTCTTTACTGACTGAGCCACAGGGAAGACCCACGGTCTTCCTGGAACTATCTTGTTTGACTCTTAAACCGGGGCATCGACACTGCTTTATCCACATCCATTGACTGATTTGATTGGCTTGGGTTGTGGCCTGAGCCTTGGGAGTTTCAAGGACTCTCCAGGTGATACTAATGTGCACAAGAGTTTTGAGACTCACTGCTCTAGGTCAGTAGTTTTCAAACTTGAGCAAGGATCAGGATCCGATAGAGGGTTTGTTCAAGCAGAGATTGCAGAGTGTACTCTCTGAAGTTAGAATTCACTAGTTCCGAGGCCTGAGAACTTGCATTTCTCATAAGTTTCCAGATGATGCTGATTCTTCTGGGCCTGGGGCCATGTTTTGAGAATCAGTGCTCTATGTATGGGCTTCCCTGGTGACTCAAGGGTAAAGAATCCACCTACAATGCAGGAACCGCAGGAGAAGCAGGTTTGATCCCTGGGTGGGGAAGACCCCCTGGAGGAGGGCCTGCAATCCACTCCAGTTATGCTTGGCTGGAGAATCCCATGGGCAGAGGACCCTGGCGGGCTACAGTCTGTAGGGTCGTAAAGAGTCAGACATGAGTGAAGCGATTTAGCACACACACATGTTCTGTTTAAACTAACTTGCATAGGTTCCTACATTGCACTTATATGACTTAAACTGCACTTAATTGCAGCTGCCACTCTGCATTGTTATCAATGTACCCACAAGTCTATTCCTGTCATCTTAAGGTAAAAATACTAGATTTTTTTTTTTTTTTATCTCTGCCCACCACTGCACCTGGTATATGGTAGGTTCTCAATAAATGATATCTGAATGTGATGTCTAATTATCACAGAGATAGAAAGTGACGTACTAAATTTATGCTAGAATTTTTTGGGTACTGGATCTAACAAATGTCCCATGCATCTGAGTTTAAATCTAGAAGGCAGTTTTCTTAGCTTCTATGAATTACGTCTTGGATTTTGGTGATAGAATTGGTTTGGCAAAGTACTCCTCAAACACTGGGATGAAAAGCCTTATGCAAAAGCAGGTTATATTACACTACATCAACAACACCTCTTTTAAAATTGACATTTAATGAGTATCTCTATCAGTATAGGCCTTTTAAGGGCTCTCCATAAAATGTTACGAAAAATGAGAACATTTAAAATACAGGCGAACAATGAGTCCCATTCACACGGCTTCTTCACATTATTTCTCTAGTATCATGGGTCTCTAACACAATCACTCACTCTGCTCCAGGGAAGTTGGCACGAGTTAGACATACTGATTGTCTGATTACAAATATAGAATGTGGCAGTGAGGAATATGGGAGGGACCCATTCGTCCCTGTGCCTTCTACATAGACCTCAGACTGAACATACACTCAACTACAAAGCAATGGAACCAGATAGTAAAATGTTATGCTCAAGGAGATCAGACTGATGCAGAACACTGATTTCACTGCAGACTGATGCAGAACACTCATTTCACTGTTTCACAGAACCTTGTAAAATAAGTCCAAAGCGATATTTACAAAAGGCTTTCCTAATCCTTGCTAATTTCTTAAACACCTACTTTCAGGAAGAATAAATTTGCTCTCTATCCACTGCCCTGTAGAACATTAAAATTACAAAGTGTGTTTGCATAGATATTTCTGAACTCAGAACCCTGAACTGATGATACAGTATTTTTCATTTGTAACTATGCATATATCTGTGTGTGTGTCGGGGGTGGGGGATAGGTCTTGCTTGTTGTACATTTTAGGTGTCTTCTACCTTGATGACCACCTAATTGTTCTAGAAAGACAGTGCTGTCCTTGGTAGTACAGAAGGTAATGCCATTTGACATCTGAATAGTATCCAAGTTGTTGTTCAGTCACGAAGTCATGTCTGAATCATTGTGATCCCATGGACTGCAGCATGCCAGGCCTCCCTGTCCCTCACCATCTCCCAGAGTTTGCTCAAACTCATGTTCATTGAATTGGTGATGCCATTCAACCATCTCATCCTCTGTCTCCCCCTTCCCCTCCTGTCCTCAATCTTCTCAGCATCAGGGTCTTTTCCAGTGAGTCAGCTCTTTGCATCAGGTGCTCAAAGTATTGGACCTTCAGCTTCAGCATAAGTCCTTCCAATGAATATTCAGGGTTGATTTCTTTTAGGATTGACTGGTTTAATTTCCTTGCTGTCCAAGGGACTCTCAAAAGTCTTCTCCAGTACCATAGTTCAAAAGCATCAATTTTTTGGCACTCACCTTTCTTTAGGGTCCAGCTCTCACATACATACATGACTACTAGAAAAAACATAGCTTTGACTATATGGATCTTTGTTGACAAAGTGACGTTTCTGCTTTTTGATATGCTCTCCAGGTCTGGCATAGCTTTTCTTCCAGGGAACAAGCATCTTTTAATTTCATGGCTGCAGTCACTGTCCACAGTGATTTTGGAGCCCAGGAAAATAAAACCTGTCACTGTTTCCACTGTTTCCCCCATCTATTTGCCATGAAGTGATGGAACTGGATGCCATGATCTTAGTATTCTGAATGCTGACTTTTAAGCCAACTTTTTCATTTTCCTATTTATTTGAAAAAAGGTTGAAATGAGTCAGCGAGGGACACGAGATGAGAAATTTGTCCTTTAATCTCTGAAAATTTTAAACCAGAAATTTGTCCTTTAATCTCTGAAAGTTTTAAACCAGAAAATTTGTCTGGTCAATCTCTCTTAACTGGAGCTCTGTGTCCCTGGTCATCTTTAATCATTATCTATCACTGCATCCCTATTCTAAGAATATCAAAATACCTGGATATTGGCTTTCTGAATTAAGTGCATTACAACTGAATTCCACTGTTAGCAAGCAGTCAAACATGAGCAAATCAGGAAGGAAACATTCTGTAGGCTGTGCCTACCTTTTTTTTGTAAAAAAAAAAAAAAAAAAAAAAAGATAATAATAATAATAAAGGAGAAATTTGCCTAAAATTATGGGCAATGCACTTGGAGTTCAGTGTGACTGTGTTTAGGATCTAAAGTCCATTATGTTGGCAGGTGGAAACAGATTCCGCGGCTGCTTTTTGTGTTCACTGCTCTGACTTTGGCTAGCTGGTTGCTTTTCAAATTGGCATCACTGCCTTCGTTTTTTGGTTTCAGTCTCAACAAGCTTGGATGAGAAGACTTATAAATCACCAGATCCCAGCCTTGCTCTCACTTCAGGAGTACAAATGGAGTAAAGTACAACTCAAGCGTACAGACTACTTGATACTATCTTCCTGATTCTATCACCTATCTTAATAAGAGTCTGTCTTTCTAATGACAGATTTGTTAAAAACTATATAAGCTACGGTTGTTATATACTTGAAAGTCTAAAACCTATCAAGGATGACTAAGTTTAATTAAAAATATTTATATGCCTAAAGAGTCAGTTGATGGACTGCCAAATATAAGGGGAGTAATTAACTAAAAGCGTGTGTATGTACAGGCTAAGTCGCTTCAATCATGTCCCACTCTTTGGGATCCTCCGGACTATAGCCGCCCAGGCTCCTCTGTCCATGGAATTCTGCAAGCAAGTATACTGGAGTGGGTTGCCATGCCCTTCTTTCCAGGGGATCTTCGCAACCTAGGGGTCAAACGCAGGTCTTTTTCATCTCCTGCCCTAGTAGGCAGGTTCTTTACCCCTAGCACCACCTCAATTCAGTTCAGTTCAGTTCAGTCACTCAGTCATATCCGACTCTTTGCGACCCCATGAATTGCAGTACGCCAGGCCTCCCTGTCCAGCACCAACTCCCGGAGTTCACTCAGACTCACGTCCATCGGGTCGGGGATGCCATCGAGCCATCTCATCCTCTGTCGTCCCCTTTTCTTCCTGCCCTCAATCCCTCCCAGCATCAGAGTNAGGATGGACTGGGTAGGTCTCCTTGCTGTCCAAGGGACTCTCAAGAGTCTTCTCCAGCACCACAATTCAAAAGCATTAATTCTTCAGCACTCAGCTTTCTTTATAGTCCAGTTCTCATATTCATACATGACTATTGGAAAAACCATAGCCTTGACTAGATGGACCTTTGTTGGCAAAGTAATGTCTCTGCTTTTCAATATGCTGTCTAGGTTAGTCATAGCTTTTCTTCCAAGGAGCAAGTGTCTTTTAATTTCATGGCTGCAGTCACCATCTGCAGTGATTCTGGAGCCCCCCAAAATAAACTCTGTCACTGTTTCCACTGTTTCCCCATCTATTTGCCATGAAGTGATGGGACCAGATGCCATGATCTTAGTTTTTGAATGTTGAGTTTTAAGCCAACCTTTCCACTCTCCTCTTTTACTTTCATCAAGAGACTCTTTAGTTCTTCACTTTCTGCCATTAAGGGTGGTGTCATCTGCATATCTGAGGTTATTGATATTTTTCCTGGCAATCTTGATTCCGGCTTGTGCTTCATCCAGCCCACCATTTCTCATGATGTACTCTGCATATAGGTTAAATAAGGAGGGTGATAATATATAGCCTTGACATACTCTTTTCCGGATTTGGAACCAGTCTGTTCTTCCATGTCCAGTTCTAACTGTTGCTTCTTGATCTGCATACAGATTTCTCAGGAGACAGGTCAGGTGGTCTGGTATTTTTATCTCTTTAAGAATTTTCCACAGTTTGTTGTGATCCACACAGTCAAAGGCTTTGGCATAGTCAATAAAGCAAAGGTAGATGTTTTTCTGGAACTGTCTTGCTTTTTCGATGATCCAATGGATGTTGGCAGTTTGATCTCTGGTTCCTCTGCCTTTGCTAAATCCAGCTTGAATATATGGAAGTTCAGGCTCACATATTGTTGAAGCCTGGCTTGGAGAATTTTGAGCATTACTTTACTAGTGTGTGAGATGAGTGTAATTGTGCGGTAGTTTGAGCATTCTTTGTCATTGGCACTGCTTTTCTTAGGGATTGGAATGAAAACTGACTTTTTCCAGTCCTGTGGCCACTGCTGTGTTTTCCAGATTTGCTGACATATTGAGTGCAGCACTTTCACAGCATCATCTTTTAGGATTTGAAATAGCTCAACTGGAATTCCATCACCTCCACTAGCTTTGTTTGTGTGATGCTTCCTAAAGCCCACTTGACTTCACATTCCAGAATGTCTGGCTCTATGTGAGTGATCACACCATCATGCTTATCTGGGTCATGAATATGTTTTTTTTACAGTTCTTCTGTGTTTTCTTGCCACCTCTTCCTAATATCTTCTGCTTCTGTTAGCATACATAATTTAACCATACGTAATAAAAAATTATTGCATTTTATTTCACAAAATTCACATTTTTGTCTTCCTTTCAGCAACATTATTAATTATATTATTCTTCTCAAAATTTTTATAGAGTTTGATTCCATTAATAATAGTGATCTAAGGCATTACAAATGAGAGTGTAATTATGTCCAAAGCATGCCAAATTTGAATATATTTTAATAAAAAATACAGGATAAAGCAAACTTAAAATGTAGAAAAGTATTTTCATGTGCTCTCGAAAGTCATTTTTCCTCTCAAATTATTAAAATTAAAAGACAAACACAAGTTATAACTATGAAGTATCAAGACATAAATAAAAATTATTAAATAAAATTTCTGTTTTATTTATTTTCTTTAAAAAGTTACACAAGATTATTAAGTGCTTTTATAAAACAAACACAACTCTACATTTAGCTGCCAACGTAAGGAACCAATATCTTGATTCATAGAGGAAGAATTTGACAAGTTAAACAATTGGTTTTTATTTTTTTTTATCTGAGTGCTCCTGCCAGCCAAATTCACTCCCTGTCTTTCTAAACAGTTTCTGACTTCCACTTGAGCAGCAGCACAATCCACAACCTTTATGGCAGATGGATGCAATTGTCGTTTCTTCTGAGGACAGAAGTCAATAGACTTGGAGAAGTACTTTCCTAGGGCTCCAATGGTGTTAGCAAAAGAATGGTGTCTTGGGTTTCGGTCATGTGGTTGCTGGCCCTGAGTGCAGGATTCCAAGTCACAGAGGCTCCCAGGTATTCTTTCATCAATGTAGTTTGACATGCAGGGTGCTCTAAAGCCCAGAATTCATGGGGACTTTTACTCTCATGTCCTTCTGCTTAGCTGAGGCCTTGAGAGATTCTCACTGAGATTATCGCAATAGACTGCTTACAGATCACTTTTCTTCTAGATTCAAAATTTTCCTTTTGCCTCATGAACCTGAATATTTATTGGAAGGACTGATGCTGAAACTCCAATACTTTAGCTACCTGATGCGAGGAGCTGACTCATTGGAAAAGACACTGATGCTGCAAAAGACTGAGGGCAACAGGAAAAGAGGGCAACAGAGGATGAGATGGTTGGATGGCATCATTGAGTCAATGGACATGAGTTTGAGCAAACTCTGAGAGATAATGAAGGACAGGGAAGCCTGGCATGCTGTAGTTCCTGGGGTGGCAAAGAGTTGGACACACTTACCAACTGAACGATAACAACATGAACATACTAATGGAAATAAAGTGAAAATCTTGACTGATTACTCTTTCCTTACCTCAAACCTAAACTCTGAGGTCAGTTGTGACTAGAGGAGGTAAAGCAAATAAAAACCATGTTCCAATGTACATGTGGCCAGTGAATCACTCATCCCTTCGCCCAAAATACATCACACAAAATTGAAACTGTCTAACTTGACAGCAACAGTAGTGGCCTGATTCCAGTACTGACAGGTAAGCAGAATTCAAGACAGAAATACCGCTTCATGATTAGTGCTTATTATCAGTACACAGCTGGGCTCAGCCACAAAGCATAAAAGAGTAGCCAATATTAACTGAGCATTCATTATGCTAATCACTGACACAATGGACATGAGTTTGAGCAAACTCCGGGAGACAGTGAAGGACAGGGAAGCCCAGCATGCTGTCCTCCACGGGATCACAAAGAGTCGGACACAACTTAGTGACTGAACAACAACAACTTTGCTAAGAGTTTCATGTGTATTTTTTCATGTGACTCTCTCCACTGTCTTAGAGTTACATAATACTCTGAAGCTCTCTTTAAAGATGGAAGGACTGAGGCTTTAGAGGAGTTGAGAGGCTTGCCTAAAGTCTCACAGTAAAGAAGTAGTGGCAATGGGAATTAAGCTCAAGCTGTGTAACCCCAATACCTATAAACTTGAACACTCTATTCCACTCTGCTTGCCTGTGTCTTACTGGCCTTGAGCAGAGGGATGGGAGGGTCCTGAACCAGCTAAGGCTAAGAGGGAAAACTGAATCAACAGCCAAACTGTGCCCCAAGGAAAGCAACCACCAATCCAGAATAACAAATCCAGGGGACACAATGACCTTGTGTTTATTCGGGCCACTGTCACTTCCAAGGAGTTATGGGAGTGGCCTCAAGTGGAAGTCAAGTTATCAATGGAGGGAGCTGGTGGTTGGACACTGCACCAGAGGATAGGATCTGGGGTGCTACCCTCATCGGACTCGCTGGATTGGAAGGACAGAATGCCAGTCTAAGGGAAGACAGAAATAAAATAATACCATCTGCACATCCCTCTGGTCATTTAATTATTGTCATGAATAATAATGCAAGTATTATTCCCATTTTCCAAGTAGGACAAGAGATTATAATATGTCCAAGACCAAACAATAATGAGATGGAAGTGAGAGGAAGACTAGATTAGCTTGACTCTGGATTGGTGGTTCTTTCTATTAAGTATGTCACATTGCCTCTCACTCTGGACCCAACTAAAGGACTAGATAGGAAAAGAGAAACACAAAGTCCCATCCTAATACTCAGCCCTTACTCATGTTGACTGATGCCTGTAAGTGCCCTGCAGGTTATGGGGAAAGGCATACGCAGATGCCAGGACTGGCAACCAGGACTAATTAATTCTGGAGTCCACTCATGGGTGGGGCTCACAGCTCTGTACTTTCAACCTAGTCAAGACTGACTCACAAGGTTTGAGTTGGAGTCTCAGGACAAGGACTTCAATGATGGGGCAGATTAAGGACACATGTTCTGAATTCTGTGTTGTTGACAGCGTCTGTCCTGGGACACTTGGCCTACTTGGGCTTCCAAGAGTGAGATCATTGTGATTTTTTTTTCTCCCAACCTGGAAAGCCCTTGAAGCTATGCCCCAGGGTGCCTGTCCATGAACACACCTTATAAAGTACTTGGGACTCAGGGTCCTAGGAGAAGAAAAGGATACCATGTAGCCAAAATGGCAAAGGTATAGTAGAATTCCATCTACTGTAAATAAAAACTTCCTTCAAGTCAAAAAAGAAAGTTGGGTATTATGATGGATTTTTAATTAGGGAATTACCAGGAGCGGGTAAAGAAAAGTAAACGCAGGTAATGATGAAAAGGATGCTTAAGGAATATTATAAGCACATGGTTTTAGATACATAAAGGGGAAAAAGTATGACAACTGGCAACTATAAGCAAAACTCAGTGAAATGTTTGCTTCAGTTCCTGACTGGCCCACAGCTGTCTGAATTAGTCTCTTTTTAAACCAGGCTTCCTCTTTGTCTAGAGGTAATCTGTCCCTCTGTGTCCTTTTTAATTTCTTTTTGTTTCAAGGTTAATATGCATAAATCATATTTCCATATGAGAATAATTAGAAAATGAATATTTAAAATGACACAATACCAAGAAGAATCATCAAATACACAGGAATAAATCCTATGAAGGAAGGCTTTTACACAGAAAACTATACTGCTATATTTAAAATGGATAACCAGCAAGGAGCTATGATAGCACATGGAACTCTGCTCAATGTTATCTGGTAGCCTGGATAGGAGGGGGGTTTAGAGGACAATAAACACATGTATATATGTATGGCTGAGTCCCTTTGCAGTCCACCTTAAGCTATCACAATATTGTTAGTTGGCTCTACTCCAATACAAAATAAAAAGTTTTTTTAAAGTTATAAAAAGAATACTTTATAGTTTTCTTTTTAATTTCAACATCAGTTGTCACCATCATAGCTAAAGTCATAAATACTCCCTGATTTAATTCTGCACAGTCACAAGCTCCAAAAGGGGAAATGTGTGTGTAAGGAGAGGGAATAATTATTTTCTGTTGGAGGTTGACTAATTTGGTGGTTAATAAGAAGACCGTGAGGCTTTGTACATTTTAGATTAGAGAACACAGAACTTGAATCGCACTCACATGTCATTTCCACCAACGTATACAGAGGATCCACTACGTGTCAGACAGTTCGGAAAGTCTCAAACTAGATAAGACACGGTCCTTGGGCTCAGGAAGCTCAAATGTAATGTTAGAGAGGGAGGTAAACAACTGGCAATCAAATCAAACAGAACAAAATAAGAGTCAGGTCACAAGTACAAAGGGTGCCCTGTGAGAGCAGAGAGAGAGACACTGCTGAGAGGCGGGAGTGTTGTCAGTCTTGGAAGTAGGGAAGGTCATTCCAGGATGCAGGAAGAAGGAGCCTGGAGAGCTGTTCAAAACACTTCAGTCTGAGAAGGAAGAGGAGAACCAAGGCAGGGGGGGTCGTTACAGTCTGTCTGCCAGTGTGGCACCCCGTAACTCTCTTTCCTTCCACCATTTGTCAAATTCTCCCCTTTCTTTGGCCAGAGCTCTCACTGCCTCATCCTGTTCTTGGCAGGCTGAGTCCTTTTACCCTCTTTTGGTTTATTGAAGGGTATATTTCTTCTCCCTGTCCTCTTCTCTCCTCTCAACTAAAACTGATTTCACTGAGACATCCTGATGCTCAAGAGATATAAATAAACTTATCCCCAGATGCTTGAGGCACCAAATAATGGTCATGATATTGGCCGAAATGCTGGGACGTGCAGGGAACTGTTGAAGTGCTTCATAAGGTACACACGTGTGGGACCCAGACTTGAAGATGGCCTTTCATTAGTCCCAGCCCCCCACCTTCCTCAAGGGTATTCACACCCTTGTGTACTCCCCCTCCCGCCAGTCTGCACTGAGGTTGATCTGACCTATGGAACAGTCCATGTGAATCACTTGCAATTGATTCATCTTGCAATTCAGATTCTGACTTAGAGGTTTGAGGTAAGGCCTGAGGACCTGCGTTTCTAAGAGTAGCTTCCAGTTAATGTTGAAGCTGCAGCCCTGGACTGCACTTTGGCTAGTAAGGCTAGAGTTTAAAAGGTAGCATTTATCCTAAAATTGATGTACAAGCAAAATGCCTTGGTTAACATGATTTGGGTGCTCTTGTTGAGCTGGGGATTTGGGTTTATTTCATGGCAGAAGTCTGACCCTTGCTCTGAAACCTAGTCACCTGGTCAACTTTCTTTTTGTTGTTATTGTTGTTGCAATCTTGGGTCATTCATAGATTTTTTTTTTAATTAAATAATTTTATCTAACCCTTGGTCCTAGACTTATTTTTTCTAATTAATTAATTAATTTTAATTACAATAGCATGATGGTTTTTGCCATACATCAACATGAATCAGCCACAGGTATACAAGTGCTCCCCACCCCCATTCTGAACCCCCTCGCCCCCCTACCTCCCCACCCTCTGGTCAACTTTCAACATAAGCTTTCTCTTGTTTTCCGTTTTCAGTGTGTTGATAACTTCTGCTAAGTTGCTTTCTGACTGAACTTGTAAATGGATCTTAGCCTTGCTGGGATGCTTACCTCCTCTCTTAAGTCCAGGAGAGCAGTAGTTTACTACACTCCCACTAACATGTCACATACTTGATATCATTTATTATCTCAGATTAATTAAAAATATAGTTATCATTTCCACTTCTCAGCTGAAGAAGGCAAGGCTCAATGAGTGTTATAAAGTTTGCCAGAGTCTCAAAGCTGGTAGAAGTGCTAGGAAATACTCCAGGTTGTTTGTCTCCCACACTCCCGTTCTTTCCACTTCAGTTCACATGGTTGCTGCCAGTTCACATGTTGTGCCCAGCACACCAGACTATGGACCTGCTCAGCCCAAGGCCAGACCTCTATTCTGGTGTGTACTTCAAGTGTGCACTTACCAGTCCAAAGGAGCCAATGGGGGTAGTTTCAAAGACATGGTACAAAGTGATGCATTTACTTACTGAGTTGCAAAGAATTTGGACAGTCTTTGGAACTCATTCTTGGTGGAAGTTGAATTACTGAGCATGTTCCATGGGTGAGGCAGTCCTAGGTAGCAGTGATAGGAAGAAGAAAAGAATGAGAGGAAATAGATACAAGTCCAGTTGGGCATAACAGACTATAGACATTACTAGGAGTGTGAGAGTATAAGCCAAACAGGAAAAGGGATCAATTTACTGGGAGCGCTGAGTGATGTTGTTCTAGATATTTATTGGTCTTCCAGGGTAAAATATGAGGACCTGGTAATATAATCCCTGCTTTTTTATCAGCACTGAACAATAGCTAGTAATTATAGCAAATGTCGCTAGTGGTAAAGAATTTGCCTGCCAATGCAAGAGATGCAAGAGACACGAGTTTGATCCCTGGGTCAGGAAGATCCCCTGGAGTAGGAAATGGCAACCCATTCCAATATTCTTGCCTGGAAAATTCCATGGACAGAGGAGCCTGGTGGGCTATAGTCCATGGGGTTGCAAAGGGTCAGACATGACTGAGTGACTGCACAGACACACACACACACACAGACACACACACACACACACACACACAGAGCAAATGTGTATTGCACACAGCTCTGTGCCAGGCACTGCCAATCACTTTACCCACTTTACTTCACTTCACTCTCTCAATACTGTATGAAGTAGGTACTATTATTATCCCTACCTCACAGGTGAGAAATCAGAGAATCAAGCATATTTAAGCAACTTGCCTAAATACTGCCACAGCTAGTAACTGGGAAGCTAGAATAAAAATTCAGGTCTGTTTAATTGAAGAATCCAAGTAAAGACTGTCTCTATTTGAGAAGAAAAGAGCCTATCTGGGAGCAGAGTTGAGAAAGGGTAAAATGGGAAGCCCATAAGGGAATATTATTCAAAAAGGAGAGAAATCCTGTCATTTGCAACACCATGGATAACACTAAAGCATATTATGCTAAGTGAAATAAGCCATATGGAGGAAGACAAATATTGTATCATTATCACTTATATGTGAAATCTAAAAAAAAGTCAAACTCACAGAAACATAGTATAGTATTGCTAGGGCTTGGCGTGGGAGGGGGAATGGGAAGATATTGGTCACAGGATACAAATTTATAGTTATAAGATGACTATGTTCTGAGTATCTAAAGTACAATATGGTGATCATAGTCAATAATACTATAGTGTATACTTGGAACTTGCCAAGAGAGTAGATTTTAAGCATTCTCACCAAAAATTAAAAAAAAGAAAAAAAAAGTAACTATATGAGGTGATGGATATGTTAATTAACTTGATTGTGACAATCATTTCACAATGTATACTTATATCAAATCATCCTGTTGTACACTTTAAATATATACAATTTTGTCAATTATACCTCGATAAAGCTGGAAAAATTAAAATAACCAATACTTTAAACATTCAAGACCTTTAATGGTAGATTATCTTCAAGAGAATAAGTGCTCCCCAAAGTGTAGGATTTTGCTAGGAAATGTGGGGCTCTTGCCTGAAGATGCTCTGACACTTGGGAAGAGAGAAAGAGAAGAAGGGCTTGGCTTGTTGTCACAGCCTGCGGGGTGTGAAGAAGCCCTCACAACTATTCTTCTCCTCTTGGAAAGATGGAAGCTGGGCAGAGCCACAGGACAGGCAGGCAGGCAAAGCTATTGCAAGCTCCATTCCAGGTATCCTCCAAGGAGCTGCAAAGGGTAAAGAAAATTTCTGTAAGGATTTCCCTTTGAGATAAAAATGGGAGAATAAAGAGAAAAGAACTGATTTAGGAGGGAGCATAAATCCAGTTAAGGCCACCTACAAACACAATGGTAATCACATACCTAGCCCTTCACAGTTTTCAAAGCCCTGTCTCTTACAAGAGCCTGGATATGAAGCTGAATGGAAGAATCAATGATTTGGGGTCAACGAACTTGGGTTTGAATCCTGGCTTTTCCATTCACTGTGTTGATAACTCTCCAAGCTGCAATTCCAATGTCTCAGTAACAGGGTTTTGTTGTGGACAGAGTGAGATCATGTAGGTAAAGTTCCCCAAACATGGTATGCACTTGAGAAATGGTAGCAATTGCCATCTTTTGTAAACTTCACCCAAGAAAACACCATAGAGGTGATTGTTGATGAACTAACTCCAATTTGCAGATAAGAACACTGAGACTCAGGCCAAGTTCCCCAATGTCACAGCTAGAAAGAGGACAATTTTTGAGCATCAAATACTGCTCTCTGTGCAGTTTTTTCTAGGCAAACTTGGGTTTGCAGTTGTATTTCTATGCAAGTCAGACACCCAAATAATGAAAATATTCAGAGAGGTCTTTCCTTTGACATCAGCCTTTGATCTTAACAAAAATTGCTATACTATTTTTAAATGACATACCTTTGTAAAATCCTTTTCCTTCAGAAACCTGTGTTCAAACCTCACACTTCAATGAAATAATTGCTTTATCCCTTCAGATTGTTGATTTATGTTTGAGTTCAGACACCTGGTAAGTAGGTGATGTTTCTGAAGTCATTATCAGTCACTGTGTGTTCCATAGCTGGATGGAAGGGTCATTTCAGAGTCATATGACTTGTCTAAAATGCCCATGTCTTATCTTTATCTGACAGCATCTGAGCATGCCAGACAGCACGGCACTGGCAGAACTGTTCTGAATTCTGCCACCTCTGCTGAAAACAGGTTAAGATGAGATTGAAGCAATCTGGCCTAAGAACCTGAGAATCATTACTACAGCAGCTCCTGTAACACAAGGAAACTGAATCTGGTGATCTTTATGGTCTCTTTTAGCTAAAAAATACTATACCATTTTATCTGACTTCTTCTCGACCTCATCCCAATTTTATTGTTGACCTCTCAAAAGTTTAGCTGGATGTAGGACATTCTACATTCTACATCAGTGTTTCCCACTGAAAAAGAAAATCAAGATGAACCCAGTCTGTCCAAAACACGCTGCTTTTCATATAAGATGATGATATTGCTACCCCAGGGACAGGGATAAAGCTTAAAATCCAAGATTCACTGGCACCATTTTTTAAAGACATAAGCCAACCAAGTCATTCATCTGCCCATCCATCTGTCCTTCCATTTGATCTATTTATTTATTTACTCTTCAAATATTTATTAACTATCTCCTATAGTCCAGGCACAAATGCTAGATGTAGGGACTATGATCTATAACTGGATCTTGCTTCCATAAAGATTATAGCGGAAAAGATTGAAAAAAGACAAACAGTTTCACAAACAATTGTGAGGATCAGTTCTTCACGTATGAGTGAGCAGACAGGGTTTCCTAAGAGAGGAAGTGTAGCCGTGTCGTTGAGAGAATGATGGGCTCTGGATTATAATGAGGAAGCTCCAGTTTTGTCCTTCCTCACACCAGCCCTGGGACAGGGGGCCAGTTGTTTAACTGCTCTGTGCCTCAGTTTCCCCAGCTCTGCCATGGGGCTATAATAGCACCTCCCTCTAAAGGTTGTTGTGAGGAGTAAAGGGCAGCACATGGGAAATATTTAGAACAGTGTCCGGAACTAGCAAGTGCTCAGCTTGGGGTGGGGAGACACACTTAGCCGGTGCTGTGGGGAGGACTCTTTAAGGAAAGGGTAAGCTGAGACATGAAGGATAAATAATAAGAGGTGAAAAGAGGTGAGAAGATGGGGGAGAACGGCAATGGAGGGTGGGGATGGGCAAAGGAAACGTAATGAAAAGGTGCAGATTCTGAAATGGAAGGAACACAGACATGGTACCCTGGAAAAGATAAACACGGTGAGTGGTAGAAGAGGGCTTCCCTGTGGCTCAGTGATAAAGAACCTGGCAGCCAACACAGGAGACACAGGCTTGATCCCTGGGTTGGGAAGACCCCCTGGAGAAGGGGATGGAAACCCACTCCAGTATTTTTGCATGGGAAATCCCAGGGGAAAAGGAGCCTGATGGGCTGTAGTCCATGGGGTGGCAAAGAGTTGGGCATGACTTGGTAACTAAACAACAACAACAGCAAAAAAAAAAAAAAAAAAAAGCAGTAAAATATTTGAGGCTTCTCTGTAAATGACGTCCTTTCATGTGTCTCTATTTGTATTTTTATTTTCTACCCCTAGAGGCCATTGTGGCCATCTTTGAATATCAAGATAGACTCAAAGAATTACATTTCATTGTCAAACGATTGTATCCTGATAATTGTATTATGGCTTTTAAGGGCACATGATCAAGTTTTACAATATATTAAGAAAAGTCTTGAAGGAAATAGCATTTAACTTTTGTTTAATTCTGCTTTTCTCTGTCTTTGGCTTAGGGCTATAAAAATATGCTATGTTCCTGATTTATCTTATATGTTTCAACTTTTTTTCTTCTTTTTCATTAGCTTTTAATAAACCCCAAAACACATTACTGTTTTTCAACAATCACTCCAAGAACAATATCAGGAACAAACTGATAAAATGGACTGGTCGTGGACCTTGGAGTCTTTCAGTGTTGGTTTTGAATTCTGGGTGTACTGTGTGGCCCAGTGAAAAGAGGTCTCTGAGACTCAGTTTCTCAAACTGTAAAAATAATTACACTAATACTTATGTTTCATCGTTGTGAGGACTTTATAACGCTTATGAATACATCTAAAGCTAGTGACTAATAAAAAGGAAACGAGAGGGAGAGAAAGAAAGGAAGACTAAGAGAAGAAGGAAGGGGAGAAGGAAGGAAAGAGAAATTAATGGCGCAAGTGACGGAAGATACAGATGGAACCGTGAGCGAAGTGATCTGTTGCCGAATGACTCAGCGGTTTCTCCTAAGGTCATACTCTGAAATTATGGAGATAGATATTCAGTACTTTTAAAAAATTATTTGGCGTTGCAACTTTCTTCGTGTGTATACCCAAGGGACAAATACTGTAACCCTATCAACCCTTAATCTTTTGAAGGGCTGAAAAATTTCTCCAACTTTTCTGTTGACTAAAAAATGGTAATTTCAAAAAGTCACCTTCTGGGAGTCATCTAAAATCTTTAGGATGCACCGTTTTGTTTTTTTTTTAATGTATTTGTTTTTAATTGAAGGATAACTGCTTTACAATGCTGTGTTGGTTTCTGCCATACACCATGAACCAGCCATAGGTACACTATGTCCCCGCCCTCTTGAACATCCCTCCCACCCTTCTAGGTGGTCACAGAACCAGTGTGAGTTGCCTGCATCAGGGCAAATTCCCTCTGGCTCTCTGTTTTACATATGATAGTACATATGTTTCCTTGCTACTTGCTCCCTCTGTTCATCCCACCCTCTCCTTCCCCCACCCCTGTCCTGTCCATAAGTCTCTTCTTTATGAGTGCCCATCCCTACCCTGCAATAGGTTCATCAGTACCATCTTTCTAGTTTCTATGCACATGCTTTAATGTACAACATTTGTTTTTCTCTTTTTGACTTCTCTCTATAATAGGCTCTAGGTTCATAGGATGCATCTTTTGTGATACCAGCAGCCAAGTTTCTTCTTTACATTTACCGTCTTCTAGAACTAAAATCAGACAGTGACACTGAGTACACATGAGCACCTGCTGTCAGGAGAGGTGATTATACAGAGTGCTGAGTGAAAACTGAACTGAGATGTCACTCATTGGTTCATTCATTCCTTCACCAAACATGTACTGGGCATCGCCTCCAGTGACACCAGAAATTTCTCTTTTGAAAGGGTCACTTTGCTCCTGACCAGAGACTGTAGTGCTGATTAAATCAGACGATTGCCTTAGCAGCCCTTGTCATTCAATAAATTATTCTGAAGTGAAGGTTTAAATGCCGCATTTTCAGGGATTGCATAGTCAAGGGTAATGAGTTAAATTGACTAAGGTTGTCCTTTGGAAATGGTGGCACTGATTTCTTGGTTTCTGAGTTTGCGGCTTAAAATTCATCAGAAGTGTTGGCTGAACTCAGGAAAGTTCATTTAAGATAAATGAAAGCCACTGGCTCCTCTGCAGCTGCAGAACATCCCCACCTCTGCTAAGATAAGGTGTTGGCTGACGATAACAATAAGGAAGCAAGCCTCAGCTTCCGCAGGGCTGTGAGGCGGGCTGATCCTGTGGAATTTCAACATTGGTTCTCTTGGGCCAGAAGCAGCCTCCACCAAATTCAGCCTGGAGGAGTCAGGACCCCCTATATTTCTCTATTTTTGCTTCATCATTAGGACAAGGGACAAATAAAAATGCTATGTGGTACGTGTAGTTCCATTAAAACTTCCACACTAGTGATGATTTGGAACAGGGAAAAATTAATGTGTTTGTCTCTTTCTACTACGTGAATCCCTGCTTTACAAGGTCCCACGGGAGCAGGCTTTTACAGGGTTTCATACAGTGGAGAATGCTTCCTGATCCTTTCACCTGGGTGAGACATCTACATCTTGCATTTGGGGATGAAAGTACAAATAAAGCTCAGTCCCTTCTGCTAAGGAGACTAGTGGGAAAAGAGACAACACCATATATGAGTAAATACAATAAAGTATTGTGTGTAGGAGGGTAGGGGAGTAAGCCCAGGTACCAAATGATCCAAAGGATGGGACCATCTATGTCACCTAAGGAGAGAGTAGGGGTCAGAAAAGATAGGGCAGGAATCGAGTCACAGACATGGAGAATGGGCATGCAGACACAGGGAGGGAAAGGAGTGGGGGACAAACTGAGACATTAGTATTGACACGTATACACTACCACCACAGGGAAATAGCTAGCTAGCAGGAAGCTCCCAACACAGGGCTCTGTGATGACCTAGAGGGTTGGGATGGGGGGGTAGGAGGAAGGTCCAAGAGGGAGGGGATGTATGTATATTTATAGCTGATTCACACTGTTGTGCAGCAGAAAGTCACACAACATTGTAAAGCGATTATACTCCAAGAAAAAAAGAAGAAGAAATATCTGCTATGGACTACTCATCAATTACACACATTTTCTAAAATCATTCCAGGCTAAGGAAAAAAAGGTAGTTGCAAAGTGAGGTCAGACTACCCAGTGCATTTTGAGAAATCTTGCTACAGGTCAATGTGGGTGGCCTTTGATATATCACACAGAGGACACTGGTCCCACCCTGTGCCTGTCTATGCACACAAGGCACCTCTGGAGAAGGTCTTAGTTTCAGAGCTGACTGCAGCATAAAGAGAACAAGTCAGATACTTAATGTGAGGGCCCCTTCCAAGGACCTTTCAGCCTTTAAGTCAGTATTTATTGATGCCACTTGCCAATGCTAAGTATTCTTCCTTTCCCTTGGAAAACCTTTTAGGCTTGTGGGCTTCCCTGGTGGCTCAGTGGTAAAGAATTCGCCTTCCAATGCAGGAGATGCAGGTTGGATCCCTGGGTCAGCAAGATCCCCTGGAGAAGGAAATGGCAACCCACTACAATGCTTTTGCTTTGGAAATCCCACGGACAGAGGAGCCTGGTGGGCTACAGTCCACAGGGTTGCAAGAGTCCCACATGACTGAGCGACCTCACAACAATTTCCTTTAATCCCTGTAATGGCTGGGTCACCCCTTTTTAAACATAACTTTTTTCAAAGCTATCAATATTCCAGATAGCATTTGGCCGAACGAGTAGTGAAGGAGCTATAGTTAGAGAATAAGCAGACCCCTTGAGCATCACTGTTCTGAGTCGAATGAAGATGTGTGTGATGCGGTCCCTTCCCTGTGTGTCAATCACATCCGGGAGACTAAAAACCACAGCCAGAGGCGAAAGAGCAGGACGAAAGTCCTGAACACCATTTTTAGACTCCAAATGGTATTAGCATGAAGGCAAGCACATTTTATTTTTAAGTACACTTAGAGGAAATTTAGAAGGCCCTATGTGAGGAGCTAGCAGGATTTTTTAAAAGTCCATAAATTGAATCTTGGAAGAAAGACTGAGGACAAATACAGATGTCTGAAACTCCTTTCTAAGATTATTAGAATCTCTAAAATGTCCTGAATTAAACCACGGGTGCCAATTAAAGCATGGGTGTTTGCAATCACTCACGCTAGTATTTAATATGTATGACCCTCATCTATTTTTTTCTAACCTTGCCAGTCTGAAGTGTGGGAATATTTGTGCTTCCTATTTAAAATCTTTGCAAGGATTATGTTGTCTGTTTCAGGGCTCTTTTGTTTAGTGGTCGTGTTCAAAAGAAACGTGGCTGTGCATGTATGTGATATTTATGCTAAAGTGGAGTGCTAACAAATGCCTCTGCAATATACGAATCGATGGACCAAGACAGAATCGCTCGGTTCCATCATTCTCATACTATATGCTTCATGGTCTTTTCTTTATTCTTAAGCTCTCTCTTCAAAGTCAACCAAGGAAATGATGAAAAATTATTTCCTAGACCACAAGATAACTTTTTAAATGTCTTTTCTCTATACAATCCTGTCACTTATTCACCATGCAATATTCAGTTCTGCCTCTGCTGGCCTGGGAGGATGTCTTTTGACAGTTATTGAAAAGCTGTCTGGAGGGAGACACACGGAAAAAGAGTTTAACCTTGATCCACTGACAGTAAAGTCATTATCTAGCTTCACCAAAACGAAATTTGAGTCTTTTCCTCCTTTATTCATCCTCTAGGTTCTCACTTACCCTATCTAACCATTTTCTATAATCCTCTGTTCTTTCCTTGATTATCAGCTTGGGAGATCTTGCTTTTATGGGAGAAAAACAAATCCTGAATATGTTTATTGAGCATCTACTATGTGCTAGGCATTGTGCTAAACAGACAAGTCCTAATTCTCCCCTCTTTTCATCCCCACTTCCACTATCAGTTAATCCCTTAATGAGTCCTGTTCAGCTCAGTTCCAAAATTTTTCTGTTGTATCTGCTTTTCTACATTTTATTCTGCAGCCAGGTCAATACAAGCCAGCATGGTACCAACTTCCTTCCCTCCAACCATCGCTCAGTGTCAGGCTCCATGGTGCTCTGACAGCTTCTCCAGCCTTTCTCAGCTCCCTCCCCGTTACCTCTCATAGGAGTTTCTTCCAATAAAATCTTTGTACATTAAAAAGAATACAGGCCAACAGAACCTTTTGCCTGGAGCACTGCAACAATTCCTTAACCGGTTCTCTGTTTTTATTCTTGTCCCTGCTCCAGCTCATTTTCTTCACAGAACTCTGAGTGGTCTTACTGACATATAAACCAAATTACATTACACGTGTGCTTAATGTTCTTTAATGGCCTTCTATCAACTTTGAAATAAAACCCAACACCTGGCCCTTGAAGGGTCTTGTAGGATCTGACCCTTGGCCTCTCTCTAACCTCCATGAGCTTCCTTCTACAGCTCACCACACTGCAGCTGCATATCTCTCTGTTCAGTTGCTATTTCAGGCAAATCTCTCTTTTGAGAACATCCTTCCCTTGGAAGTCACTCACACAGGTCTATCTCTTATCCTTTGGTCTCAGCTTAAACATCCCTCTTCAGAGATGCCATCTAAGATGGACCATATAAAGGTTTTTTTTCCTGGCTTGCTAGCTTCTGTTTTCGTCTTCTTCATCATGCAAAATCTAGTTGGAATGATTATATTAGTTTGTGTACTTACCACTGGTCTCCACTGCTAGAACATAGGTTTCATGAGGGCAGAAATTATGACTTACTTCTTTCTCTCTGTGCTATCACAAAGCTTAGAGAAGTATTGGTTATTTAATAAGTGCCCAGAAAATATTTGTTAAAGGGATAAATATACACATCCTTAATACCCTCAGGATACAGTTTTCCATACAACCGAAAGGCTAGAAGTAGGCCTAGACGGCTGAAAAGTGTGATGACATGGGAGAACTCAACCAGGTTCCCTTGCTCAAAAAGTTTTTACTGAATGAAAAAGGCATTTAATTTTTAATACATTTCTGGAGGGCTTTAAAATTTTAAATGGATGTTTAAATATAACATCTCATTTAATGTGTATACCAATCATAATATTTTATTGCTTTTGTTCTCCATGACGATGGTTGAGAAAGGTGAATTTGAGTCACCGAAGAAGGCTGAGACTGCAGTTCAAACTCCACCAACACCAGAAGCTTCTAGAACTAATACTCATACATTTCCTGATTATCTAAATGGTTAGAGGAAAAGGTGGGCAGAGAACTCTAGAGATATGTCTCTAAACCCAGGCTAAAGACATAGAGTATATTGTGAATGAGGCCATATTTGGTAAAAAAAAAAAAAAAGTGAAGTGGGCTGATGCCATTGTAAATATAGTTCAAGCCACATTTAAAAAAAAAATCAGAGAAAGAAGAACTTCCAACAGAAAGGAGGATGGTTTCATAAATGATGAAAATGATGAAAGTGCTCAAGTGAAGTTCTTTCTTCATCTTTGCACTCAGATGACAAGTGTGAATGATTTATTGGTTAGCTGATCTATTATGACTTATTAATCCGCTATCAAGCCTTCTCTGCAAACTTAGTAGTCAATGCTTTATGTATAATAAGCTGAGGCTCAGAGACTTCCAAGAAATGTTCTCAGGTTCCTTAGTAACTGGCAGATCTTGAGCTCAGAGGGTCCTTTCAACTCCAAATCTGCTACTCAAGTCCCAGATCCACTCAAGACAGAGGATGGGACTTGAATTTCCTCAGAGGCACATATTCACTTTGGCAATCCCCTCAAACACTTGATGATAACATTTTCAGTCAACCTTAGCAGATTAAAAGTGTGTTTAGAGCATTTCAACAGGGGGTTTTAATTTCTATAGATAAAAGGTCCTTTCTGAATGCCTTGTTCTTCCTTAAACCACATGGTAGAATAAAGACGATATGAGTACACTGGGCTGGAAACGGGGAAAGAATAATTTGAGGCCTTTTCCTCATTCTGTTTAAACAGACTGAAGACTCTTTTTGGCAGGAGGCCTATGTTTAACCAGCGTTACTGAATATAGAATAATCATGGGTAAGGAGTCTGTTTTCCTTGAGTATGTTTTCTTGAGATAAATGTGGATCTCGGGCTCCTCACTAGTCAAAGCAAAAGTTTCCAAGTTGTCTGAGACTGTGAAAGCCTAGGGGGCAAGCCTTGGTACCCAAGCAGAGGCAAGAAGCACAAACCAAAGTGCCTGCACATGTGGGGGTGGGGGAGTTAAAATAGCACTGATGGGTTAGACTGCTCCCATCTCACCCACTCACTGCCATCACCCCTCACCTCTTGGACACCATTCACGATCCTCCATTAGCTTGTGTCCAGGGGTGTCATCCCCAGGAGGTTTCATTCAGTGCGTCCGCTACCCCTGCCTCTCCTTCGTTCCTGCCTACCCTTGGACTTGACCACATGGAGAAGATTGTGGTCAAGCAATTTGGCCAGATGTGAAAGCTGAGGGACTGCTTGAACTCTCTTTTATGGGGTTCAATTATCTTTTCTTTGAAAGGATTCCTTTTCAAACCAAAGAGAAAAAAGTTTCCCCTTCTCCCCTGTCTAAAGAGGACTAGGGTGTCCGTGTTGGCAGTATCCCCTAATTCTCCACTGCCAGCTCAGCTGCCAGAGAACAAGAGGGCAGACGGCCTTTGAGCACTGAACACCAAGGGTTCAGCCGGCACCTGGACTGAACGTGTCCCTTCACGGATGGTATACTCATTTCCTACGGCGGATGTAACAAATGACCACAGACAAGATGGCTTCAGTGACGGAAGTTCATTCTCTCACAGCTGAGGAGGCCAGAAGTTCACAGGGCAGGTGTCTGGGGGTTGCCTCCTTCTTGTGGGCTTGGGGGAGCGGTCTGCTCCCTGCCTCTCCCTCAGCTTCTGGTGATCTCTGGTAATCGTCGCATTCTTGCCTTAAGGCAGCGAACTCCAGTCTCAGCCTCCACTGTCACACGCTGTCCTCTTGGTGTGTCTTATCACCCCCGACTCCTTGTGTCACTTCTTGTGAAAACTCCAATGTTAGGGCCCACCTAATCCAATATGGACTCCTTTCAACTAAACACATCTGCAAAGATCTTATTTCTAAATAAGGTCCTGAATGTTGGATGGCATCACCGACTCAACAGACACGAGTTTGAGCAAGCTCTGGGAGTTGGTGATGGACAGGGAGGCCTGGTGTGCTGCAGTCCACGAGGTCACAAAGAGTTGGACGTGACTGAGTGACTGAACTGAACGAAACTGAACTAAATGGAACTAACTGAACTAAACTGAACTGTGTGGAAATAGTGGAAATATTTACAGGAAAAAAATATTTGTCTGTGTTCACCATTTATTTTTCCCAACCACTACAGGATGGCTTGACATTGTAAATACCTGTCTAGTAATTTCAGGACGGCTAGCAGAGTAGCCTTGCCCCTACATATATCTTCCTAAAATTACTAGTCTCATATTTGAGCCTTAGACCAAGCTTCCTTAGATGTGAAATTACTTGCTGGCTGGTCCACACATTAAGGTGTCATTCCTCACAAATACCTTAGTTTAAAGTAACATGGTTAATTTTAAATTTGGCATACAGAGAAATGAAGCCATGTGAGGAATCTATCTGGCAACTGGATTCCATGACTGAAAGAGGATCAGACTACTTGGGGATTACAGACAGGAACCTGGTATCTGACTGAAGAACTCAGTCATTCAAGTGGATCAGAAAAAGCACATGCTGGTTAATTTGGATACCTTAGTGACTTGCAACTGCAAGTGTGGCCCAAAGACCCAAAGCATTGAAGCCTGTTAGAAAGGCAGAATGTCCCAAGGATATACTCAAATCTATTGAATAAGGATCTGCATTTTATCTGGATTCCCCAATAAGCCCTATATGCACACTGGAGTTGAAAAATGCCGGTCTGACAAAACCTTTGTAAAGCTGAATTGGAGGAAGGTCTGAAGGTGGTGCTAGTGGTAAAGAACTTGCCTGCCAATGCAGGAGACATAAGAGATATAGGGTCCATCCCTGGGTAGAGAAGAGCCCCTGGAGAAGGGCATGGCAACCCACTCCAGTATTCTTGCCTTGAGAATCCCATGGACAGAGGAGCTTGGCAGGCAGTAGTCCATAGGGTTGCAAAGAATCAGACACAACTGAGCAACTTAGCAAGCACACACGATAAAGGGGCCTTAGTTGGCATATGCTTAGAGCACAGGCTATTAGAATCCTAAGGCCAGATGAGGTTGCGAAGAGGGAAGAAGGGCACCTGGGAAGTGTTGGGACAGAACAGATAAAGAGGAATGTGTAACAATAACCACCATGGATAGGACACAAGTCCAGGTGCTTCGTTTTGCTCAGATTCTTTTCTTACAGTGTTTACAACAACCCAGTGGGTTGGGCACTAGCATTATCATGATCATTCTTTTATGGACAAGGACACTGAGGCAGGGGCGCTTAGGAGTTTACTATCTGACTCCAGAACCCACTTTCTTAATTAACATCTGTGCTCTCCTGACTTCCAAAAAGTGGGTGTAGTGGACAAAACCCATTGGTAAACTAATTACTTTAATGCTTGACTCATTGCTCTCAGCCCTGTTTGAACTTGTATGTCAGCTTACATTATTTTGAAGACATGAATGTCCTGGCATTGATCCATTTCCTTCATTTTCATAACCAGTCAGTTTTGCACGGAACTCACCTCAAGTTCCAGATCCTCACCCATTGGTGGGCTCTCAGTCTGGGCCTCATCTACCACCTCCCATTAACACACGAACAGCCAGGACCAATCCCAAGCCTGATGTCTTCCCTTCTCAGGTCTGTCTTCATGAGCATCCTTGGGGAGAGGTGACTAATGCTGTGTTTTTCCAATTTTGTCCTCTCCTGGATCACTGGAATGACTTATTCTTCCTCAGTGAACCCGTAATTGTGTGTTACATATAAGAGGTAAGATTTTTAGGCGGATGTGGGATCCAACTGCCTGATGTGATCCTCAAATGGCCTCAATACTTTGCACAATTGTTTTCAATTCAATAAGATCCAAATTGCATTTGGGATGAGATGTTTATTTTTTAGCTTCCTTTTATGTTTCAGGGAAAACAAATCACCATCTTTTTTTTTTTTTATTCATTTACACTTAGCTCCTAAAAATATTGCCCTCAGGATGACTGTTTGTTTGTCATGTCAAGAGTGGTTTATTTGGTTTCCTGTTAGAGAAAATCCACATACAGCCAAATTTAAGCTGACTGGCATGCCTCAAAGATGTTTGCAAATCTCAAAACTCTTTCTCCCCAAACACCTTCAAAACATAAGTAGAGCTGTGAAGAGAGGTTTAACAAGAGTTGGAACAGAGAGTTTCATGAGGAGAAGGTGCAGAAANAGGCAGTAGTCCATAGGGTTGCAAAGAATCAGACACAACTGAGCAACTTAGCAAGCACACACGATAAAGGGGCCTTAGTTGGCATATGCTTAGAGCACAGGCTATTAGAATCCTAAGGCCAGATGAGGTTGCGAAGAGGGAAGAAGGGCACCTGGGAAGTGTTGGGACAGAACAGATAAAGAGGAATGTGTAACAATAACCACCATGGATAGGACACAAGTCCAGGTGCTTCGTTTTGCTCAGATTCTTTTCTTACAGTGTTTACAACAACCCAGTGGGTTGGGCACTAGCATTATCATGATCATTCTTTTATGGACAAGGACACTGAGGCAGGGGCGCTTAGGAGTTTACTATCTGACTCCAGAACCCACTTTCTTAATTAACATCTGTGCTCTCCTGACTTCCAAAAAGTGGGTGTAGTGGACAAAACCCATTGGTAAACTAATTACTTTAATGCTTGACTCATTGCTCTCAGCCCTGTTTGAACTTGTATGTCAGCTTACATTATTTTGAAGACATGAATGTCCTGGCATTGATCCATTTCCTTCATTTTCATAACCAGTCAGTTTTGCACGGAACTCACCTCAAGTTCCAGATCCTCACCCATTGGTGGGCTCTCAGTCTGGGCCTCATCTACCACCTCCCATTAACACACGAACAGCCAGGACCAATCCCAAGCCTGATGTCTTCCCTTCTCAGGTCTGTCTTCATGAGCATCCTTGGGGAGAGGTGACTAATGCTGTGTTTTTCCAATTTTGTCCTCTCCTGGATCACTGGAATGACTTATTCTTCCTCAGTGAACCCGTAATTGTGTGTTACATATAAGAGGTAAGATTTTTAGGCGGATGTGGGATCCAACTGCCTGATGTGATCCTCAAATGGCCTCAATACTTTGCACAATTGTTTTCAATTCAATAAGATCCAAATTGCATTTGGGATGAGATGTTTATTTTTTAGCTTCCTTTTATGTTTCAGGGAAAACAAATCACCATCTTTTTTTTTTTTTATTCATTTACACTTAGCTCCTAAAAATATTGCCCTCAGGATGACTGTTTGTTTGTCATGTCAAGAGTGGTTTATTTGGTTTCCTGTTAGAGAAAATCCACATACAGCCAAATTTAAGCTGACTGGCATGCCTCAAAGATGTTTGCAAATCTCAAAACTCTTTCTCCCCAAACACCTTCAAAACATAAGTAGAGCTGTGAAGAGAGGTTTAACAAGAGTTGGAACAGAGAGTTTCATGAGGAGAAGGTGCAGAAATTAGAAAAATAAAGTGAAACTTAGAAAAACTTGTGATTTTTACAAAAATACCCATATTTTCTGAGGGCGTGCTTTTAAGTTGCATGTGAATTAGGTTTAATCTTCATAATTCTTTTTTACTGCCACCATATTGTGTACATAGATAACAAGCTTACAGACATGAATAACTGTGCACTGAAATGACTCCTTAGTACTTTACTGGATTCTGTCTTTGGGGCTGAAATAGTCTACCTACTATTATCCTATATTACAGCTAGGAAAACTGAGCCCCAGAAAGGACATGCAATTTCCCCTTGATTATACAACAAATATCTGGCAAAATTAGAACTAGAAGCTAGATGTCCTTAGTTCTCAGCAATCTGTTTTTTTTCCCATGACATGCACACACTGGAAAGTAGGTCTGACAAAGGGGCTGGAGAAACACATGAACACATAAGGTTTGTCAAGATAAAGTTATCCCTACAAATATTCAGCATTAATTACCTAACTCATTACTATAACCAATTACAAAACTTTCACATAAATCTTGGTGACTTGCAACAAATAAACCCCCTGGATTCTGTAATCTCTAATATATCAGTTGAAGTTATTTCACTGATGGCAAGAACTGCAGGTAAATAATTGCCTGTGGCTAGATGACAGCTGTCAAGTTCAAAGAAGGTAGAGTCTGTAGGCAGGAAGGTGATTCTCTCTTCTGTCTAAATCCCAAATTCATATGACTGCTTCTCTCTGTCCTTTGTTTCCTTTCTAAGCAGAAAATCTAGAACACTCTGCTACATGAGCAGAGACTACATCTGGTTAAGTGCGTACCTACATTACACATTTTCCCCAGTTGATTGTAGATAAGTATTTGGTGTGATGTTTTATATTTATTTGGCTGTTATTATGTTAAGTTAGACTGTGCTCATGCTATGTGGTATCAGAGGCTAAAATTTCTTCTCATGTCATTTTAGTCACCCAGGTTGTCTTTGAGTTTTCCCACAGAGACCTTAATTAGAGTCTGAGGCTTGCAGTTCTTTTTTTAAAAAAATCTTTTTATTTTGTATTGGCATATAGCCAATTAATAATGGGATAGTTTTCAAGTGAATAGCAAAAGGACTCAGCCATGCACATACATGTATCCATTCTCTCCCAAGCTCCCCTCCCATCCAGTTCTTTCAGCTATAATCTCTTGTTATTATTCAGGAGCATTATAGACAGGTTGGTAAGATGTGGGGTGGGGAAGCACTCTAAAGTCCTGTGCTTAAGTCTGTTTTTCACTGACTCTGAGTTGGACAATTCCCTCCTCCAAGTCCTTTGGTGCAACTCCAGGGAATCAGGCTCTGATAAAGTAGTTTTCCTTAAGGGCAGGTCATGTGAGGAGGATTGGCGGGCTCTGGGGGTACTTTAAGGTATAGTAAGTGCCCACTGTTGTCCTACCCCTGCAGGAAACAGGAGAGAATGACCCCCACCCCAACCCCCCACCACCTTCATCTTCACAGCGGGAACCTGATGGAGCTCCTGCAGGTGAAGCTCATAGAACTGAGGCCCTCCTAAGAGCTATTAATTCTCAGACTTCTCTACACACAGCTCCTGGTAAGTCGTCAATTATAGTGTAGGTTATCTGGTATTGATTCTGAAAAGCTTCTGCTCCTGGTTAGCTATAATTCTCCATATCTATCTGTCTGTCCAGTTTGGAAGACAATGGTTTGTCCTGTGACTGCAATTATCTGAAAGATCTAAGAAGAGCTCTTGGTTTCCAGTTTGTTCAGTTTTGTTCTTGTTGTGTGGATAGAAGTGATGACTTCCGAGTTCTTTATGTGTCAGCCCAGAAACTAGAAGTACCCCCAGTTTACATACATAATGTTCCTTTTCTCAAGTTTGTCCTAAACCTGATCTCATCCCAAAATGGTAGCAGTGGTCCCAAGTGAGAAGATCAATAAAATTAGCAGGAATAAAGAGTCTGAATTAAATAAACTGGGTGAATCACAAGGCAGGGCTCACAACTTGAACCTGCCTCTGTCTTCTTGAGGTGCTCTGTTTCCAAAACAGTCTCGCTAAGGGAAGACTGACCTTTTAAACTCCACTGTTTAAAATGGGCAATGTTCACACAGGACGTTCTATTGTGTGGAGATCAACCAGTTTCACAGATAGGCCAGTTGCTCAGGATTGCCTCCCGGAAAGGCAATTGAGTTGCTCCATTTTGTAGACTTTTGTGTACAAAATACATCTGTTCCACATTCTTCAGTGTGACATTCACAGATCAGTGAATGCTAGTGAAAAGGAAGAGGAGAGTGACGCACAGAAGTTACAGAAAGAGGATGTTGAATTTCAGGCAAAGCAGCAGAAAGGAAGCACCATTCAAGTCCCTGAGTTCACCAATAGCCACCTGGGCTTCTACAGAAAGAGAAAGAAAAGGGGCGGAAGGGCAGAAAAGAGAACTTTCCTGTCCTCTTTTCAGTCTTGTTCTGGATTTATGAGAAGGAAAATAAGAGGAGCAGATCTACTTCTCTAAGATGGTCCTTCTTAGGCATTAATTGCCCCTGAGTCACAGGTGGAATCCTCTGAAAATGCAGATTCTGGCTCCATGAACCTGGCCCAGGGCCTGAGATTCTGAATCTCAAACGTGTTCCCAGATGATGGAGATGACATTGGTGCCACACTTTGAGGAGAAAAGGTCTAATGCACCTTCCAAAGAGTCATTTCTCAGCTCCTCCTCCATGTTCACTTCTGGAAACAACAAAGAAAACCACCACCACTTACCACTTATTTCCTGACTCTAGCGTGCACATTCTTAGCTCAGGATGATCCCCATTTTTAGACAACTGCTAGCTTCTTCTCCATTTCCAAGTTCTCCCTTTTCCCTCTAAATCTCATTCAAATATCTGTCCTTCACCAGGACTCTTTCACCACTCGGTCTCCATAGTCGATGTCTCCATTGAGGCCCTATAGCTTTCCTGTGCTTCTGCTTAGCCATATTTTTTGGCAAGTATTTGTAGCTATTGATCTTTTAAATCTGTCTGTCTCCTTACTGAATTGTAAGCCTCTTGAGCACAGGGTGTATGTTTTGTCACTCTTTTATTCCCCAGACTTTAAAGAGAGCCCTGCTCATTAAGAAATTGCACAGGGTAGTGCTTTTACCCCAGGGAGACTTGGGTTCAAACCCCAGCTCTACCATTCAACAGCTGTTGGAGCCTGGACCAAGTGTTGCTGCTTGAGTCTTGGTGGTGGCAGTGATGGTAGTGTACGTAGAATATTTATATCTCCCAGAATTGTTGAGAGGAACAAAGAAAATAAGGTTGGCTGCATGTGAAACCGAGGCACAGAGTAAGCATTTGATAAATTTAAAGTCCTCTTGCATTCAACTCATGCTCCTCTCTCCTTAGTATGGATTATGATGGTATATCTTTCCCCTGACATTCTTCCTTTGAAAAATATTATGTCAAATTCAACAATCTTGGNCAGAATTGTTGAGAGGAACAAAGAAAATAAGGTTGGCTGCATGTGAAACCGAGGCACAGAGTAAGCATTTGATAAATTTAAAGTCCTCTTGCATTCAACTCATGCTCCTCTCTCCTTAGTATGGATTATGATGGTATATCTTTCCCCTGACATTCTTCCTTTGAAAAATATTATGTCAAATTCAACAATCTTGGGGGAGGATTTCTTCCATCTCAGTCAAAGTGCCCTGGCATACCCTGAAAAAAGCCCTTACTTCATAAAAAAAAAAAAAAAAAAAAGACTCAAACTCACAGCTTAAAATAGCAACATGCATGACAGCAAAATTTGATGTGATCAGAAGTAAAGAAAGGAGATACATTTTATTAAAATTTATTAATAATATTTATTAAAATTTATTAATAATATTTATTAAAATATTGTTTATTAATATTGTGTGTATTAGTAAATCACACAAAATCTGTCTTTATCCATTTCCCACATTTTCCCCAGCATTTTCGTTTCCACTGAGAGTTGTCTGACCTGCGTGGTGACTGACAGTGTATCCATTGTGCCGTCAGTGTTTACGTCTCAGGGAGGTCTGTCTTCAGTGGTGAGAAACACAGATGCATAGCCACATTGGGAGAGTTGACTGGCNCTGTCTGGGATGTTTAAAGAATATATTACCTTACTCAAAAAGTAGTGAGTTCTCTGTCACTAGGGAGGCCATATAGCTACCTGGAGGCTAAGACAGGGGGCATCTGATCATCCACTCTGACTGCATGTGCCGGTATCCTCTGCAGTCAGCTATGGGCCAATGGGTGAGTTCTGGCTGATGAAATGTGAGTGGATGTGGTACCCATCATACTGGGCTGCCCTTTCAGTCACCATGTGATCCTTACCCCCTTACACCATTGCTGGCTAAAACAGGGAAGACCTTGGTTTTCTAACTGAGAACAGAGCCACAAGATAGAAGGAGCCTGGGTCCCTGAAGGACACTGCCTCCTCCTATTATCTGCCTTGGAATAAGGTGTGAGTGAGAAATAAATTCCATTGTGATGAAGCCAGTGAAGTTTTAAGGTTATTTGTTAAAGCAGTAACCCTGTTCTGACTAATACAAAGAGAGTACTGTGGGGAGAATTTAAGTACTTGATGAGAGGTTGGCATTCTTCTCTTTTAAAGTCTACTCAAGTTTGATACTCTTCGATTTGTGAATAATAGAGCAAAGTGGATTTTGAGAATCCCCCAATAAAGAAAATTGCAATCTGATTATCAATACCCTCCTGGACAAAATAAAAATCAAAACTCTGAAATAAACAGATTTTTGACTTACAGGTGTTAGAATATCTACGTTCTCCAGTCGTGTATGACTCTGCAACCCCTTGGACTGTAGCCCATCAGGCTCCTCTCTCTGAGATTTTCCAGGCAAGAGTACTGGAGTGAGTTGCCATTTCCTTCTCTAAATTAGGTCTAGGACCAGCAAATTCAAAATTATAAACACATGAACAAGAATAAATGATAGGGACTTGCCTGGTGGTCCAGTGGCTAAGACTCTGCTCCCAATGCAAGGGGCCCAGGTTCAATCCCTGGTCAGGGAACTAGATCCCACATGCTGCAACTGAGAGTTTGAATGCCACAACTAAAAATATCCTGCACGCTGCAGCTAACTATCCCACATGCCATAACTAAAGAGCTGGAGTGCCGCAACTAAGGCTCAGTCCAGCTAAATAATTTTTATTTTTATTTTTTTAATAAATGATAGGTTTGATCTTCCTTTATCACTCTAAGCAGTGAGTTTGGAAATTTGTTTCTTCCCTGAGTTGTAACCAACCACACATCAACACTATCCTGCCAGGCAATCTGTTAGAGGCTAGAAACAAAGTTACATAAAACCCCAAGCTTTTTATTTGAAGAGTTTATAATAAAGAATAGTGGT
>SJYA01000708.1:50116-75387 GCA_006410615.1 Neotragus moschatus
ATAGCTTTTATTATGTTGAGGTATGTTCCTTCTATTCCTGCTTTCTGGAGAGTTTTTATCATAAATGGATGTTGAATTTTGTCAAAGGCCTTCTCTGCATCTATTGAGATAATCATATGGCTTTTACTTTTCAATTTGTTAATGTGGTGAATCACTTTGATTGATTTGCGGATATTGAAGAATCCTTGCATCCCTGGGATAAAGCCGACTTGGTCATGGTGTATGATCTTTTTAATGTGTTGTTGGATTCTGATTGCTAGAATTTTGTTGAGGATAGAGGCCACACTCTTGAGTACTGTGCAGTCTTGCCAATGCAGCAAAATATGTGAATTCAGTGAAAGAACTCTGTCTGGGATGTTTAAAGAATATATTACCTTACTCAAAAAGTAGTGAGTTCTCTGTCACTAGGGAGGCCATATAGCTACCTGGAGGCTAAGACAGGGGGCATCTGATCATCCACTCTGACTGCATGTGCCGGTATCCTCTGCAGTCAGCTATGGGCCAATGGGTGAGTTCTGGCTGATGAAATGTGAGTGGATGTGGTACCCATCATACTGGGCTGCCCTTTCAGTCACCATGTGATCCTTACCCCCTTACACCATTGCTGGCTAAAACAGGGAAGACCTTGGTTTTCTAACTGAGAACAGAGCCACAAGATAGAAGGAGCCTGGGTCCCTGAAGGACACTGCCTCCTCCTATTATCTGCCTTGGAATAAGGTGTGAGTGAGAAATAAATTCCATTGTGATGAAGCCAGTGAAGTTTTAAGGTTATTTGTTAAAGCAGTAACCCTGTTCTGACTAATACAAAGAGAGTACTGTGGGGAGAATTTAAGTACTTGATGAGAGGTTGGCATTCTTCTCTTTTAAAGTCTACTCAAGTTTGATACTCTTCGATTTGTGAATAATAGAGCAAAGTGGATTTTGAGAATCCCCCAATAAAGAAAATTGCAATCTGATTATCAATACCCTCCTGGACAAAATAAAAATCAAAACTCTGAAATAAACAGATTTTTGACTTACAGGTGTTAGAATATCTACGTTCTCCAGTCGTGTATGACTCTGCAACCCCTTGGACTGTAGCCCATCAGGCTCCTCTCTCTGAGATTTTCCAGGCAAGAGTACTGGAGTGAGTTGCCATTTCCTTCTCTAAATTAGGTCTAGGACCAGCAAATTCAAAAGTATAAACACATGAACAAGAATAAATGACAGGGACTTGCCTGGTGGTCCAGTGGCTAAGACTCTACTCCCAATGCAAGGGGCCCAGGTTCAATCCCTGGTCAGGGAACTAGATCCCACATGCTGCAACTGAGAGTTTGAATGCCACAACTAAAAATATCCTGCACGCTGCAGCTAACTATCCCACATGCCATAACTAAAGAGCTGGAGTGCCGCAACTAAGGCTCAGTCCAGCTAAATAATTTTTATTTTTTTTTTAATAAATGATAGGTTTGATCTTCGTTTATCACTCTAAGCAGTGAGTTTGGAAATTTGTTTCTTCCCTGAGTTGTAACCAACCACACATCAACACTATCCTGCCAGGCAATCTGTTAGAGGCTAGAAACAAAGTTATATAAAACCCCAAGCTTTTTATTTGAAGAGTTTATAATAAAGAATAGTGGTTTTCAAAGCATTGAGGGCATAACATTTCTCTGGAAACTTGTTAAAAAATGAGGATTCCTGAACTCACACAGGGGCTCTGTATCAACCTAGAGGGGTGGGAGGGGGAGGGAGATGGGAGGGAGGTTCAAAAGGGAGGGGATATGTGTACACCTATGGCTGAGTCATGCTGAGATTTAACAGAAAACAGCAAAATTCTGTAAAGCAGTTATCCTTCAATAAAAAAATAAAGTTGAAAAAAGAGGATTCCTAGAATTTCCTCCAGAGTTATTAATTCAGAAGGTGTGGGGAGAGGAGCACCAATCAACATCTAACATAACACCTGTCATATAGTATACACTCAGTAAATAGCTTTGATAAATCAATGGCTGAATTTAGTGAACATGTCCTCTGAATCTAATGCAGAAAGTATATGAATCACCTTGTCATGAAAGGTTGACCATCAGGGGAAAAACTTTATTCAGGGATCAATTAAATAAGATAACTGGGCTCTATAGTTCAAAATGTTCTGGAAAAAAAAATTAATGCCACTTCTTTATAAAGCTGATATTTGTTTCCTTTTAAGAGAAGCTGAATTTAGTATAAAAGTAAGTAAGAAAAAGTCTGGAACCAGAAGGGAAACAGAGACATATCCAGGAATTTTAAGCAGAATGAGGTCATAGGAAGCTGTTGTTTTCCTGCACCTTCCTTTTTTTTTGAACAGGAAAATTCCACACAAGAAGCAGACCAGTTGATCTCGCAACTGTGCTCCCATGTCTGGCACTTATCTGGGTCAAGTCAAGGAGAGCTGCCCCCAGGCCCTGGAAATAGACAACCCACCCAGTGGCTGGGACACACAGCACATACAGCCCTTCTTATCGCCAGACGTTCTCACCCGGCATCCGTCTGGTAGCAGATTCTCTGCCAAGCAGGCAGCACACGGGACTGACAGAATCACACAGGGCCACCTGAGCAAACGGCCCTTCCTTTCATATATCCATCCCCCCGTCCCAGATCCTAGAGGCACCTCTCTTAGTGTTCAAGTAAAGGTACCAAAACTGTTTTGCTTTCAGAAGGATTTAAGAGAGCAGCCTGTGGATGCAGACGGCCTGGGCTCGACTCTTACTGCTGATTTCCTAGGCGTGTGCCTCAGCGCTAGCTTCATAACCTCTCTGTGCCTCTGTTTACTCATCGGTAAGTTGAAGATACCAGGCATACCTACCTCGTGGGGTTCTTTGGCAGATTAAGTGAGGAAAGAGATGGAAAGCACAATGCCTGCGTGCAATAGTGGAAGTGAAAGTGAAGCCGCTCAGTCGTGCCCCACTCTTCGCAACCCCATGGACTGTAGCCCGCCAGGCTCCTCTGTCAATGGGGTTCTCCAGGCAAGAATACTGGAGAGGGCTGCCATTTCCTTCTCCAGGGGATCTTTCCAACCCAGAGACTGAACTCTCCTCTCTTGTGTCTCCTGCATTAGCAGGCAGATTCTTTACCATCTGAGCCACCAGGGAAGCTAGTACATGCAGTAAATGCTAAAGAAGATGTGAACCGTGGCTAGGGGTCAGCCCACAGGATTGTCTAGGAAAATCCTGACTTCAGAGCTGCGTGTGCCATGCTACTGCTGGTTTGGGGGATTCTGTGCCACTGCTGTGCACTGTGGGTAGCTGCCCGCTGCGCTTTCCATCAGGCTTCCTGCACTTGAGCTCACTGGGCTATCAGTGGCCCCTAGCCTGCCTTATTGTGGGTCTGTGCTGTAGACCGCCATGTAAATCGCGGCCATGTTTCACAGAGTAAACAGTGAATGTCAGTTTCCTTGATGACCGACACATAGAGAAGCACAGTTTTTCAGATTCAATTCATAGATCGGCTCTCAATCCTTTAGGTCATCTCTCTTGATCTTTGAGTTGCACACTGTAAATTTTGATTCTCTCTGTTTTCTAGCATCCTTTGTCAGTCTGATCCCATGCAATATGGAGAAATTGAGGTATGGATGACATCATTCAAAAAGCACCTGCAATTTTTTTTTTCTCACCAAATACTTACAGATTTTTCTAATGTAACTTTCAAAAACCCATTGAAATACTTTTACATGTTTTCCAGATGAGGAAATTAATATTCAAATGCATTAAGTATTGGGCTCAAGGTCTCACAGCCAGAAAGCAGATAAATGGGGCTTGAACTGAAGTTCTCCTATACCCCAGCTTGTGCTCATCTCATAACACTGGGAAATGAATCATGAACAAATATGATCTCATATATTTCCAGTGCTTATGGAATATGTGCTTTCTGAAAGTCTTACACTCACTCAGTAAATTCCCTGGAAGCCTGCTAACTTCTTGTCCTTTGGCTGTTATCACTGTCTACTCTCCTTTGGGGCTCTTCTCTCCTTTGGTAAGGTTTTATTGTTATTAAAAAGAATTATTTGACTGTAAAGAGGAAAATCATACAGACATGTTCCACAATATGGCTAATCTCAGTATGCAACATCTAATAATTACATAAAAAGTCTTCATATCAAATGTAAGCAATGATCAAATTTAGTAGGGAAGGCATTTTTATAAATTAAAGTTCTTCATTTCACCTGGCTACTTCATTGAGCTGAAACTTATCTTGCCAATCTGTAGCTTCTCTAGGTAGTATCTGGGATCTATCTGCTGACTGCTGTCTATTGTCATTCAACTTTTAAATATTAATTGAAATATAACTGTCTTCACTTTCCTTGTGTGAACTGAGAACAAATTTTCAGTCTAAATTAATTAGTTGTTTTTTATTCCTTGAAGAGGAGTAAATATTCTTTAATAAATAAATAAATAGTAATATTCTTTAACACTTTGCTTTCCACAAATGAATAACTTGATTGTGATTATTAACTTCTTCTTCCTCCCTCAGCCTGTCAAAGGAGTTACAAGTTAAAATTAGCATGGTGGGATAAGAACAAGGAAAGCAATACATTTGACTTTGAAAGTGGGAAAAAATTTCATGTGATTCAAAATACTGTATATTTCCTGAACATTGGTTAGGTATTCTTGTTGAAAATATAAAATTAATGTATATTCTCTTTCTGGGCCTCAAACATTTAGGATTTAGTTGAGGGAACTGGATTTATACATAAAATACAATTGGACAACATTGTGTGTTAGAATAACCATGAGCCAAAGTCTTTGGTGCAGACATTTTAGTAATATGGCGAATCAGGAAAAGGAGACATTACTACAGGCTGGAGCAGGCTGGCGAGATGAGATGAGGAGCTGCCATGTGGCTGGAGAAAGGGTGAGATTCAGAGAGAAGAACCTAACAAAAAAAATGTGGAGGAGGGGGAGGAAGAACAAGGGAAAAAAGAAATGCAGAAAAACAGGTTGGCAGGAGGAATGAGCAAGGAGAGAAGCAGGCTGGTAAGCAGTGGGTTTTGCACTACAGAAGCAATAATATGAGAGGTGGCAATTCCTAAAAGACCCTGTTGAACAAAATGCACTTTCGCCCTTGTTGGTATATCCAGAAATTCAAGTTTGGAAGTTCAGGTTTATATGACAGTAAATATGTGTTTGTGGGGGATGGGGGGAAAGGCCGGTAAATATTTACTTCAGTTTTTTTTTAAAAAGAAAGCTATTCCACAGTATGAAATATTTCTCAAAACCCTGGTTTCAAAACACTTGTTCCACTTCTCCAAGCCACATAAAGGAACATGCTTTTCTGTCAAAATTCTCTGACCTTACATTAACCAGTCTCTCCACTGAGTCTGCTCTTGAGCTCTCTTTAGCTCTATGTGTTTCTTGTCTTTAAATAAACCTCCTAGATGATATTCTTACAAAGATATTCAAGCAATTCAGTGTCAGCTTCTTCATAAACATTACCGGGAATGGCATTTGTAGGAGGAGATCAAGAATCAAAAATGGCCTCTGACCTCTCTCATACTTCCTATGTCCAAATTTTGTACGAGTTCTATTAAGGAAAGTTCCTCTCGTGTTCAGAACTCTTCTATACCATAGACTAATTTGAGAAACGAGTGTATCTGCTGTGGCTGAAAATGAGAGCCTAATTCAGGGAAGTCACTAGAGAGTAATAGTAAGAGCCGACTCACTGGAAAATACCCGGATGGTGGGAAAGCCTGAAAGCCAGGAGAAGAGGATGACAGGACGAGACGGCTGGATGGCTTCACTGACTCAGTAGACATGAGTTTGAGCAAGCTCCAGGAGATGGTGAAGGACAGGGAAGCCCGATATGCTGCAGTTCATGGGGTCACAAGAGTCGGATATGACTGGGTGACGGAAAAACAACAACAATGGTTATAACACACCTTTAATTACCAGGGCTTCCCTGGTGACTCAGATAGTAAAGAATCTACCTGAAATGCCGAAGACCTGGGTTCGATCCTTGAATCAGGAAGATGCTCTGGAGAAGGGAGTGGCTACTCACTCCAGTATTCTTGCCTGGAGAATTCCATGGACAGAGGAGCCTGGTGGGCTACAGTCCATGAGGTGGCAAAGAGATGGGCATGACTGAGCTATCAAAACACACACACACACACACACACACACATTTCATTTTGAGGGCATCCAGATTATCTGGGAACTTGTTAATGAGGGTCCCTGAGCTTACTTTCAGAGACACTAATTCAGAAGGTGTGTGCCCCTCAGTGGGTACCTTTGCAGGTACCATCTAGACTTCAAGATGTGAACGTGAAGGAATTATAGCTGGACCTACCTCATATGACTGTTAGGCGATTTAAACGAGCTTTTATATGTAAGTAAAAACCAGCAGACCCAGCAAACTTTACATGTTTCACACAGAAATCAATATGCTTGTAGTTATTAGGATTCTTACTATTCAAATATTTGAATAAAAAAGTGCTGCTCAGCTAAGAAACACCAACAATAGTAGATTATTTTGACAGATCAAAACCTTACAGCTAGTCTCCCCACTTCACACATATTCCCCTCACCAAGAGTTTATGTAATGTCTAATGTTGCTAAACTTAGTGACTTATATTAATTTTCTACTTTGGGATGATTTTTATTCAATAGTAATTGTGTTTCTAAATATGGGATACATTTTTAACTGACTGAGTTTTGTACCACTTTTTGTCAACTTTTAACTATAATTCAGCTTAAAACAAAACAATGCATTTTCTTTCCACTGTTAATCAAATTAATGAAAGTTGACTTTATGAGCAAAATCCTAATTTATGAGTGTTTTCATTGTCTTTCCTGTTAAGGACATTAATACTTGACTATCTTGTAGCAAACAATTTGCATGAGATGATATTTTATTATAAATATTTTTAGGTAGTAGAATGTATTAGATTTCACCCAGATGATTTTTTTAGTGAATTATTTAATCTGGCTTAAATTTTCTAAAAACAGTCTCCAGTTATGAAATGTATAAATGATTTTATGATATCGCCACAGATTCATGTAAACATATAAGACTATAACCAGGATTTAATGTCTTTCTGTAAACTATAACTTAAACAAAGACTTGTCAGGACAAAGGCAAGCACATATTTTATAAATGCTGTGTTTCTTGAAACAGTCTATGCTTCTTGGGAGAAAATCACTAACTGCTTATGTCCTGGGACCAAGGACTTGACGTCCCTGAAGTCACAGCACACTTCACACTCATCTCCATGTGGAAATAGGTGGCCACTGTTGGAGTCTAGTGAGAATGACACCTCTGAAATATCTCAGCTTCACAATCCCTGTTAGAGTCCTCTGAGAATCTGCTCACATAGCGACAAACAGTATTGTTAAGAGGTGATATTCCTAGAATGAATCAGTGTCTAAAATTAAAAAGGAAAACAATTATGGGGAGTGAGGAGGGGTGAGGTAACATTCTACCAGAAGGAAAGGCTAATGCTATCCAAAAACAAAAGACAGTATAACCTACAAGGATGGTCCCAAACCTCAGGAAAAAAATAAAAGATTTGAGTTTGAATCATATTATTTCACACAGCTCATATAACGATGACTTTCACGCAGATTTCCTGGCAAAATCATTTGTGAGAAAGATGGTGATATTCTCAGTATATGGGGTATAAGGTAGGGGCTCGTGGGGACTCGGGGTCCTGGGGATGTGGGTCTCTCGGTGTTAAAACCAGGGAAGTCCTAGGCAAACCTGGATGAGCTGGTGTCTGCATGCACGTCTCCCCATCTAGGAGGCCAATCAAAGCTTCCCCAAGTACTCCAGCAAGTTATTGCACTGTTCACATAGCTTCCCTGCTCAGGTTGGCCCAAAGCTAAACTGCAACAAGAGTGGATGCTTCAGTGGTATTGCTTCAGTTCCCTTTTTTGGCATCTGTTCCTCCTTCTCACTACGCTTGTTTGTTGAAGGTCTTGACATTTTTTTCCCTTCCCAAGAGCAGTTCAGGGTGACATTTCTTTAAGCTCTTTCCCAAGAGACTTCTATGAGGTCAAAGTCTTACTTCTATTTCATTTATTAAACTATGTAAAGCATGTGCATGGTTCCGAAATAAAATTATATACTAAATATAAAAAAAAAAGTCAAATCATCCTTGGTCCTAGTTGCTCATGGCCTTGTTTCCTGCCATGTGAAGCAGATCACTTGCTCTGTTTAATGTGTGGTGAGCTGAGAAGCACCTCTTCTAGGTCATAAAATACTGTGTAGAAGAATGTACATTTAAGATAATCCTCGAGAAGAAGGCATTCCAGTAGTATGACAGAGCTGTGGCGAGGAGAGAATATCCTGTAACGCAGAACCTTCCCCACCCTCTGAACAACTGTCTGCCTATTCACCTGAATGCCTTACACAGCACGGCACCACCAGTGGTACACAGTGATGGATATAGAGATAACGCCTAGCTTTGGAATGGTTAGATTCATTAAAAAGGCACTGCATCAGACCTTTCGGAGAGTCTCAAGCTTCCTTCCATTCCAAACATGAGTCCATTATAAACGGATCTCGAAAGCAATTGTAGCAAGGAAGTCCATGTCCATGAATATTTCAACGTCTCCCATGAAAGGTGTTCCCATTATTACCCACACTATTGTGTGTACAGGATTCTGCACAAACTAGACACTCAATAATTATTGATTGGCCAATGAAGGGTCATTATCTAATGCACCATGATCATTTATGCCAGAGACCCACAGGAATCAGCCTGATCCCACACTTTTTCTTTTAAATTTTGAGGCAGGAACAGATAGTATCTCATCTTGAGTTCCTTGTGGAAGCAGAGAATATGTAAAGAAATAAAAGGTAGCATAAATGTGGAGTCATAGAAAAGAATGAGAATAAAGAAAGAAGACATAAGATCAGAAGAAAGAAATCAAACTATTAAAAACTGAGAATTCTTTTTAATATTCAAATACACATTCTTTTAAAGAAAAAGATTCTAAACAGCAAAGCTTCTCTCTTCTTGGCAGCAAAAAATTTATTGCCAAGGCTGAAAGGAGATGAACTGTAGAATCAAATCTAAAGTGCCTGAAATTTAAAATGAGCCAAATTATGTTTCATTTAAGAGAAGCAAACAGACGGGCCAGATAATAATTTCAAAATCTAGTTTACAAAGAGAAAAACAAATCTGGAACCCCACGTCAAATGAGTTAGAAATAAAAAACAAAGCAATAAAAAGAAATAAACATGTACAGAAGCTACAACCACCTCCTTCAGCTTATCCGATGCTGGAACTTTTCTTTCTCCCCAGCTTCATTTCACATCCAGGGCAGAGGCAGGGTGGACACCATGGGTGTGTCACTTCCCCAGATGGCATCAAATTCATAAATTAAAAACTCCAGGAGAAGGGAGGAGTCTTAGTAAAGGCTAAAGTTCTCCTTGGGTCTCCAACATGGACTTCAAAAGAAAACCAAAATGCACTGGTACAGCCACTATAAAGAACATTATGGAGATTCATTAACAAACTAGGGATAAAATTACCATATGATCTAGCAATCCCACTATTGGGCATATACCCTGAAAAAAATTACAACTCAGAAAGACACATGCACCCCAATGTTCATTATAGCACCACTTACAGTAGCCAGGACTAGAAGCGACCTATATATCCATCGACAGATACATGGATAAATAACTTGTGGTACATAATGGAATATTACTCAGCCATATAAAGGAACAAATCTGAGTCAGTTTTAGTGAGGTGGATGAGCCTAAAGCCTGTTATACGGAGTGAAGGAAGTCAGAAAATCAAATATCACATATTAGTGCATATATATGGGATCGAGAAAATAGTCCTGATGAACCTATTTATAGAGAAGAAATGGAGACACAGTCATAGAGAATAGTCTGGTAGACGTAACATGGGAAGGAGAGGGTGAGACAAGTTGAAAAAGTAGCCTTGGCATATATACACTATCATGTGTAAAATATCTAACTAGATGGAAGCTGCTGTGTAACACAAGGAGCCCAGCCTGGTGCTCTGTGACGATCTCCGAGGGTAGAATGGGGTGGGGGAGGCACAAGAAGGATGGGGTGTATATGTAATTATGACTGATTCACAGTGCTGTATGACAGAGACCACCACAGCATTGTAAAGCAATTGTCCTCCAATTAAAAAAAGAAAGAAAGAATACCTTCAGATCTATGAGCTTGAGCCATGCAAAACTGTAGTTTTTCTAAGTTTAAAAAAAAAGTGTGTATTTGCAATTTCAAAGGATTGAATCTAATATATTATGATTTAACTAAAGACAAATTAAGATCTTAAACATATGTGGCTAAATATAAAATTAGTTATATTCTTACTTATATAATTAAACCAAAGATAGTTTCCTTTGGTCACTGATTCTTCTGCCACAGGTCTGGACTCAAGTCCAGGAGTCAAAATGTGCAGGTCTGGGCCTTTCTCACCTTGCTCCTGTTCTGCTGGGGTCAGTCACCTGGTTCTGAGCTGTCATGTGAAACATCCGCTGTAGCTGCGCTTTCTCTTGTTGGGTGGTTTTCGTTCTCAGGCTTCACTGGCTTTATCTGTACACTGTGTGCACTGGTTCTAGTTTCCAAATCAGTGTTGCTCTTGTTATGATGGCTGCTTTCCCACACAATACAGCTTTCTCCTGCTCTCGCCTGCGCGTTTCACTTTTCCTCCCGTGTGGCCGTCATCCTGGAAACACAGCCAGATAGCATCCTCTCTGTCTGCACATTTCCTTTCCCTGCTGCCATGTACACAGACACTTTCTCCTTGGAAGAAAAGCTATGACAAGTCTAGACAGCGTATTANAGCTGTCATGTGAAACATCCGCTGTAGCTGCGCTTTCTCTTGTTGGGTGGTTTTCGTTCTCAGGCTTCATTGGCTTTATCTGTACGCTGTGTGCACTGGTTCTAGTTTCCAAATCAGTGTTGCTGTTGTTATGATGGCTGCTTTCCCACACAATACAGCTTTCTCCTGCTCTCGCCTGCACATTTCACTTTTCCTCCCATGTGGCCGTCATCCTGGAACCACAGCCAGATAGCATCCTCTCTGTCTGCACATTTCCTTTCCCTGCTGCCATGTACACAGACACTTTCTCCTTGGAAGAAAAGCTATGACAAGTCTAGACAACGTATTAAAAAGCAGAGACATCACTTTGCCAACAAAGATCCAGATAGTCAAAGCTATGGTTTTTCCAGTAGTCATGTATGGATGTGAGAGTTGGACCCTAAAGAAGGCTGAGTGCCAAAGAATTGATGCTTTCGAACTGTGATACTGGAGAAGATTCTTGACAGTCCCTCAGAAAGCAAGGAGATCAATCCAGTCAATCCTAAAGGAAATCAACCCTGTATATCCATAGGAAGGATTGATACTGAAGCTGAAACTCCAACACTTTGGCTGCTTGATGCCAAGGACTGACTCATTGGAAAAGACCCTAAAGCTTGGAAAGATTGAAGGTGGGAGGAGAAGGCGGAGACAGAGGATGAGATGGCATCATCGACTCAGTGGACCCGAANTCCAGTCAATCCTAAAGGAAATCAACCCTGTATATCCATAGGAAGGATTGATACTGAAGCTGAAACTCCAATACTTTGGCCGCTTGATGCCAAGGACTGACTCATTGGAAAAGACCCTAAAGCTTGGAAAGATTGAAGGCGGGAGGAGAAGGGGGGGACAGAGGATGAGATGGCATCATCGACTCAGTGGACCCGAGTTTGAGCAAACTCTGGGAGATAGTGAAGGACAAAGGAACCTGGCGTGCCACAGTCCATGGGGTTGCAAAGAGTTGGACACAACTAGTGACTGAACAATAACAGTGTACACATAGGTAGTTCTTTGCTTTTCCCCTGAAATCGCATTGCTTGGGAGGCAAACTTTTTAGCAAAGACACTGAGAAGAGAATTCTATCAAGAAGAAATATTACTACCTCTCTCATTTCCTAGTTCCCAGGAACAAGATCCAAGAACTCGCTGAATCATCACTTTTCTCCCCTTCTAAGTTTTAAATTAAAAAAAAAAAAAACTTGATACAAATTTTCAAGGTTACTTTCCCTTTATAGTTACTACAAAATATTGGCTCCATTCCCCATGTTGTTCAATACATCCCTGAGCCTGTCTTGCACCCAAGAATTTGGGCCTCCCATGGCCCTATCCCTAGGCTCACCTTCCCCCACTGGTAACCACTAGTTTATTCTTTACAACCATGAGTCTGTTTCCTTTATGCCATATTAACTAGTTTGTTATATTTTTTAGATTCCATGCATAAGTGATAGTCATATAGTATTGGGTTGGCCAAAAAAGTTTATTCAGGTTTTTCTATAACATCTTAAGGAAAAATCCAAACAAAATTTTTGGCCAATGCATATTTATATTTCTCTGTCTGACTTATTTCATTTAGCATAATACTCTCCAAGTTGATCCATGTTGCTACTGCCTCATCACTTTTAACTAAAGTTCAAGTTCAGGCTGAGCTGGGGTGAACAAAATTGAGTTCTGAGTACTGATTAAAACCTTTGGGTCACTATAAAATCAAGTACACAGACTATCTACAAGTCTTCACTGCCAATTACATAAAGAAATGAGTCACTAATCAGTTAGTCTGTGTGTTGACAATAATTCAGGGTTTTGAATAAATATATGTGAGGAAGGGGAGACATGTGAATGGAGATAATTGTCCTGCTGATGGGGGTGTGGTTAAGTTATCATTTGAGAGAATCCCAGGCCATCAGCCTATGCATGTAAGGGGTTCAACAACTGTACTTTATAACAAAGCACTCAGAAGATCGCATAGAAGTAGCAAAAATATTTTCCAGTACCATTACTTTACTACAGATGACATTTAATGACAAAATTGGAATAAGCAGGATTAAATATGCCAAAAGCAAAAGAGAAAAGGAAAGATATACCCATGTGAATGCAGAGTTCCAAAGAATAGCAAGGAGAGACAAGAAAGCCTTTCTCAGTGATCAGTGCAAAGAAATAGAGGAAAGCAATAGAATGGGAAAGACTAGAGATCTCTTCAAGAAAATTAGAGACATCAAGGGAATATTTCATGCAAAGATGGGCTCGATAAAGGACAGAATGATATGGACCTAACAGAAGCAGAAAATATTAAGAAGAGGTGGCAAGAATACACAAAAGCACTGTACAAAAAACATATCCATCACCCAGATAATCATGATGGTGTGATCACTCATCTAGAGCCAGACATCCTGGAATGTGAAGTCAAGTGGGCCTTAGGAAGTATCGCTATGAACAAAGCTAGTGGAGGTAATGGAATTCTAGTTGAGCTATTTCAAATTCTGAAAGATGATGCTGTGAAAGTGCTGCACTCGATATGTCAGCAAATTTGGAAAACTCAGCGGTGGCCACAGGACTAGAAAAAGTCAGTTTTCATTCCAATCCCAAAGAAAGGCAATGCCAAAGAATGCTCAAACTACCGCACAATTGCACTCATCTCACATGCTAGTAAAGTAATGCTCAAAATTCTCCAAGCCAGGCTTCAGCAATATGTGAACCGTGAACTTCCAGATGTTCAAGCTGGTTTTAGAAAAAGCAGAGGAACCAGAGATCAAATTGCCAACATCTGCTGGCTCATGGAAAAAGCAAAAGAGTTCCAGAAAAACATCTATTTCTTCTTTATTGACTATGCCAAAGTTTTTGACTGTATGGATCACAATAAACTGTGGAAAATTCTGAAAGAGATGGGAATACCAGGCCACCTAACTACCTCTTGAGAAATCTGTATGCAGGTCAGGAAGCAACAGTTAGAACTGGACCTGGAACAACAGACTGGTTCCAAACAGGAAAAGGACTACGTCAAGGCTGTATATTGTCATCCTGCTTTTTTAACTTATATGCAGAGTACATCATGAGAAATGCTGGGCTGGATGAAGCACAAGCTGGAATCAAGATTGCTGGGAGAAATATCAATAACCTCAGATATGCAGATGATACCACCCTTATGTCAGAAAGTGAAGAACTAAAGAGCCTCTTGGTGAAAGTGAAATAGGAGAGTGAAAAAGTCAGCTTAAAGCTCAACATTCAGAAAATGAAGATCATGGCATCCGGTCCCAACACTTCATAGCAAACAGATGGGGAAACAGTGGCAGATTTCATTATTTTGGGCTCCAAAATCACTGTAGGTAGTGCCTGCAGCTATGAAATTAAAAGATGTTTACTCCTTGGAAGAAAAGTTATGACCAACCTAGACAGCGTATTAAAAAGCAGAGACATAACTTTTCAAACAAAGTCTAGTCAAGTCAAGGCTATGGTTTTTCCTGTAGTCATGTATGGATGTGGGAGTTGGACTGTAAAGAAAGCTGAGCACCGAAGAATTGATGCTTTTGAACTGTGGTGCTGGAGAAGACTCTTGAGAGTCCCTTAGATTGCAAGGAGATCCAACCAGTCCATCCTAAAGGAAATCAGTCCTGAATATTCATTGGAAGGACTGATGCTGAAGCTGCAATTCCAATACTCAGGCCACCTGATGCGAAAGGCTGACTCATTGGAAAAGACTCTGATGCTGGGAAAGATTGAAGGCAGGAGGAGAAGGGGACGACAGAAGATGAGATGGCTGGATGGCATTACTGACTCAATGGACAGAGTTTGGGTAAGCTCGGGAGTTGATTATGGACAAGGAGACCTGGCGTGCTATGATTCATGGGGTCACAAAGAGTTGGACATGACTGAGCAACTGAACTGAACTAAAATACTTTTGAACACTGATCTTCATTTCTTCTAGGCAGTCAAGTTCCAAGTTCAAGGCCACAGGAATTTCTGATCCAGGCAATATCAGATTACACTGTCTGTAGAGTATTTGAAAGGAAAAATAATCCAGTCTATCATTATTGCCAGGCATCACAATTCCAAACAATGTCAATGCTGAAATACTCCTTGCTGAAAGAAATCTTTTCTTGGTCTATATTGGAAGTAATTGTTGGGGTTTCCATGGTGTTGTATATTAGATGGGTAAGCTTCAAATTAGCACAGTTTCATTATTTATCATTTAATTGACTCTGACATAAAAATGATTGTGGAACTCATCCAGGCATACAGTCAGCCTTCAACTTACACAGACTCAGGAGCAAATTCATGGCCCTAGTCTCTGTGGTACTTTGGTACCACGTATTCCTAATTTCAAAGCATGGATTCAAAACCAGCAAAAATAATACAGTAACTGTAAAGACAGAGACACTGGAGTTGCATTAAATGTGTCACTTGGTGAGATGGCTTGAAATTTTTATTTGTATTTACAGTTTCAAACAAGGAAGCAGGATAAAGTGTAAGGTGTAATATTTTTGGTTTTTAAGCATAAATTTTTAATACCTGAAATATTTTCCCAAGCTTCCACTGTATCATTAAAAGTATAATTTCCTTTCTTTATAGAATTGACATTTGTTTTACAACTAAAGATTTGCTTTACATTTGCTTTAAAACTAAAGATTGCTGAGAGAAATATCAAAACCTCAGACGTGCAGATGACACTACCCTTATGGTAGAAAGTGAAGAGGAACTGAAGAGCCTCTTGATGAAAGTGAAAGAGGAGAGTGAAAAAGCTGGCTTAAAACTCAACATTCAGAAAACTAAGATCATGGCATCTGGTCCCATCACTTCATGGCAAATAGATGGGGAAACAGTGGAAACAGTGATAGACTTTATTTTGGGGACTTCAAAATCACTGCAGATGGTGACTGCAGCCATGAAATTAAAAGACGCTTGCTCCTTGGAAGAAAAGTTATTACCAACCTAAGCAGCATATTCAAAAGCAGAGACATTACTTTGCTGACAAAGGTCCATCTAGTCAAGGCTATGGTTTTTCCAGTAGTAATGTATGGATGTGAAAGTTGGACCATAAAGAAAGCTGAGTGCCAAAGAATTGATGCTTTTCAACTGTGGTGTTGGAGATGACTCTTGAGAGTTCCTTGGACTGCAAAGAGATCAAACTAGTCAATCCTAAAAGAAATCAGTCTGGAATATTTATTGGAAGGACTGATGCTAAAGGTGAAAGTCCAACAAACTTTGGCCACCTGATGCCAAGGACTGATTCATTGGAAAAGACCCTGATGCTGGGAAAGATTGAAGGCAGGAGGAGAATGGGACGACAGAGGATGACATGGTTGGATGGCATCACTGACTCGATGGACATGGGTTTGAGCAAGCTCCAGGAGTTGGCTGATGGACAGGGAAAGCCTGGCGTGCTGCAGTCCATGGGGTCACAAAGAGTTGGCCAGGACTGTGCAACTGAACTTGAAAACTAAAGAATGAATCAGAAAAAGAATAATTTTAACTGATTATTTTAGGATTATTACTGAAAAAAAATTCAGGGAATAGAGGAAGAGGGTGTAGAAAATGCTTCAATTGAGTGTCAAACACACAAGCACATCATTGCCTCCAGGGAACACTTACAATGGAACTAGGAACTCACTCTCATTGTCACCCTCCTAGAAGGCTCTGTGACAGACAGCAGAGCTTAGGCCACAGAAGACTTCGGGAAAGATCCACTTGGAGCCTAGAGAACCAGCTTCCATCAACACTTCAAGAGGAACCTCCCCTTTTTTCTTATAAGCACCAGCCTTCAGCAGCCACAGTGGACACACTTTGAGGGAGACCTCTGATTTTAAAAAATATTACCTCTATCTTTGAAAATTATGAGCCCTAAGACATTTTTTCTTCCAGTTTTATAGAGATATAATGGACATGTAGCACTGTATAAGTTTGGGGCTTCCCTGGTGCAGACATGGGTTCGATCCTTGGGTCAGGAAGATCTCCTGGAGAAGGATATGGCAACTGACTCCCGTATTCTTGCCTAGGAAACCCCATGGACAGAGGAACCTGGTGGGCTATAGCCCATGGGGTTGCAAAAGAGTTGGACACAACCTAGCGACTAAACACTAAGAACTGTATAAGTTTAAGGTGTAAAGCATAGTGATTTCACTTACATTGTGAAATGGTAGCACAATATGTTTAATGAATATTCATCATCTTATACAGATACAATATTAAAGAAAGAGGGGGAAATGCTTTCCTGTGATGAGCACTCTTAGGATTACTCTCTAAGAACTTTCATATATAACACACAGCAGTGTTGCTTATATTCACCATGCTATACATTACCTCCCTAGAACTTATAACTGGAAGTTTGTATATTTTGGCCACCTTCATTCAATTCTCTCTCCCCCCACCTCCCACCTCTGGTACCCAGAAATCTAATCTACTTTCCTATGGTTTTATTTGCTTGATTATATGTGAAGTATAATTGACCTACATCACTATGTTAGTCCCTGTTACATGACATAGTGATTTGGTACTTCTATGCATTTCCAAATGATCACCATGATAAGTCTCGCTACCATCCATCCCCATACTAAGATATTGCACAATTATTGACTAGATTTCCCACATTGTAAATTTCATACTCTTAATTCATTTATTTTGCAAGTGGCTGTTCATACCTCTTAATCTCCCTCACCTATTTCTCTCCTTCACGCACTCCCTCCCCTCTGGCAAGCAACGCTTTGTTCTCTTTATCTGTGACTGTTTCTGTCTAGTTATGTTTGTTCATTTGCTTTGCTTTTTTCAGATTCCCCATGTAAGTGAAATCATACAGCATTTCTCTTTCTCTGTCTATCGTGTCTCACTTAGCATAATACCCTCTAGGTCCATTCACATTGTTGCCAATAGCAAGATTCCATTCCTTTTTTATTGAACCCCCAGGCTTTAAAATGACACAGAGGAAAATGAGGCTGACTGTTCTCATCTGCACGTCTGAATGACAAAGAGGCAACCAGGCACTGTGAGCAGAGCAAAGGTTCTGGCTTCTGATTGCCTGCTCTGTAGGGCAGGTCCACCACTGCCTGGCAGTGCAGAGGGCATATATGCAACTTCTCTAGGATGGTTGCTCCAGTCTAAATTATTCTTACCTCACAGCAATGCTGGGAAGATGCAATGAGACAAAGTGAATATAAAACAGGACCTGACTCATAGTAGCGTCATGATGTAGCCAGCTGTATGCACAGCAAAAAAGAGAAATCACCTAGAATGCTTTTTCTGGGGGAAAAAAAAAAGATTGAAGGGAGAAGATAGGTGTGAAAAACCCAATTGGTAAAGAACCAGGAGAAAATGACTCAGAAAGGAGGTACCATAGGTCCTGATCTGCTTGGAACAGCCCTAATTGAGGCTGGCTAGCTCTTCATCTTTTTGACTCAATGGACATGAGTTTAAGCAAACTCTAGGAGATAGTGAAAGATGGGATGCCTGGCGTGCTGCAGTCCATGGGGTCGCAGAGAGTCAGATACGACTTAGCAACTGAACAACAACAACCCTTCATCATGATGAAAAGTCCCACTTCGGATAACACTAGAACTACTTCAAGGGTCAAGTAATAATAGAACTTTCTTCCATTTCAAAGAGGAAAATAAGCTCAAAAAGCATGAACTACTTTATTGATGGTCACAGATAGTAGATAACAGAAACTCCAGGCTTGTCCTGAAATCAAGCAAAGGACTAGGAAGAATCACCTAATAATTTCAATTGTCCTTGTCTGGCCCCAGTCAGGACTAGATCACGTCTACCTCTGTAGATTCTCTCTCCAGCTCCAGCTGAATTCTAGATTTCTGTAACCTCAGAGCCATCATGCAAAAATATAGGTCAGAGGGTAAGTAGCCCCTACCTTAGGATCAGGATTAGGTTGGCATTTTTGTTGCCCAGTTATGATCATCTCAAAACATGCAGTCATGTGAATCCCAACCCACTGGTCACCTAGACCTTTTTGTTTCACTCTGCTTTGACAGATGGCTTGCCTACCAGTCTTTGGTCCTCCTTCAGTTAGTATCTGATTAGGAGTTCTTTAGCTGTAAGTGACATAAACCCAGATCAAATTGCAAAAATTTATGAGCTCAGAGAACCAAGAAGTCCATGAGTAAAACAGCCTTTAGAACTNAAGTTGGACCATAAAGAAAGCTGAGTGCCAAAGAATTGATGCTTTTCAACTGTGGTGTTGGAGATGACTCTTGAGAGTTCCTTGGACTGCAAAGAGATCAAACTAGTCAATCCTAAAAGAAATCAGTCTGGAATATTTATTGGAAGGACTGATGCTAAAGGTGAAAGTCCAACAAACTTTGGCCACCTGATGCCAAGGACTGATTCATTGGAAAAGACCCTGATGCTGGGAAAGATTGAAGGCAGGAGGAGAATGGGACGACAGAGGATGACATGGTTGGATGGCATCACTGACTCGATGGACATGGGTTTGAGCAAGCTCCAGGAGTTGGCTGATGGACAGGGAAAGCCTGGCGTGCTGCAGTCCATGGGGTCACAAAGAGTTGGCCAGGACTGTGCAACTGAACTTGAAAACTAAAGAATGAATCAGAAAAAGAATAATTTTAACTGATTATTTTAGGATTATTACTGAAAAAAAATTCAGGGAATAGAGGAAGAGGGTGTAGAAAATGCTTCAATTGAGTGTCAAACACACAAGCACATCATTGCCTCCAGGGAACACTTACAATGGAACTAGGAACTCACTCTCATTGTCACCCTCCTAGAAGGCTCTGTGACAGACAGCAGAGCTTAGGCCACAGAAGACTTCGGGAAAGATCCACTTGGAGCCTAGAGAACCAGCTTCCATCAACACTTCAAGAGGAACCTCCCCTTTTTTCTTATAAGCACCAGCCTTCAGCAGCCACAGTGGACACACTTTGAGGGAGACCTCTGATTTTAAAAAATATTACCTCTATCTTTGAAAATTATGAGCCCTAAGACATTTTTTCTTCCAGTTTTATAGAGATATAATGGACATGTAGCACTGTATAAGTTTGGGGCTTCCCTGGTGCAGACATGGGTTCGATCCTTGGGTCAGGAAGATCTCCTGGAGAAGGATATGGCAACTGACTCCCGTATTCTTGCCTAGGAAACCCCATGGACAGAGGAACCTGGTGGGCTATAGCCCATGGGGTTGCAAAAGAGTTGGACACAACCTAGCGACTAAACACTAAGAACTGTATAAGTTTAAGGTGTAAAGCATAGTGATTTCACTTACATTGTGAAATGGTAGCACAATATGTTTAATGAATATTCATCATCTTATACAGATACAATATTAAAGAAAGAGGGGGAAATGCTTTCCTGTGATGAGCACTCTTAGGATTACTCTCTAAGAACTTTCATATATAACACACAGCAGTGTTGCTTATATTCACCATGCTATACATTACCTCCCTAGAACTTATAACTGGAAGTTTGTATATTTTGGCCACCTTCATTCAATTCTCTCTCCCCCCACCTCCCACCTCTGGTACCCAGAAATCTAATCTACTTTCCTATGGTTTTATTTGCTTGATTATATGTGAAGTATAATTGACCTACATCACTATGTTAGTCCCTGTTACATGACATAGTGATTTGGTACTTCTATGCATTTCCAAATGATCACCATGATAAGTCTCGCTACCATCCATCCCCATACTAAGATATTGCACAATTATTGACTAGATTTCCCACATTGTAAATTTCATACTCTTAATTCATTTATTTTGCAAGTGGCTGTTCATACCTCTTAATCTCCCTCACCTATTTCTCTCCTTCACGCACTCCCTCCCCTCTGGCAAGCAACGCTTTGTTCTCTTTATCTGTGACTGTTTCTGTCTAGTTATGTTTGTTCATTTGCTTTGCTTTTTTCAGATTCCCCATGTAAGTGAAATCATACAGCATTTCTCTTTCTCTGTCTATCGTGTCTCACTTAGCATAATACACTCTAGGTCCATTCACATTGTTGCCAATAGCAAGATTCCATTCCTTTTTTATTGAACCCCCAGGCTTTAAAATGACACAGAGGAAAATGAGGCTGACTGTTCTCATCTGCACGTCTGAATGACAAAGAGGCAACCAGGCACTGTGAGCAGAGCAAAGGTTCTGGCTTCTGATTGCCTGCTCTGTAGGGCAGGTCCACCACTGCCTGGCAGTGCAGAGGGCATATATGCAACTTCTCTAGGATGGTTGCTCCAGTCTAAATTATTCTTACCTCACAGCAATGCTGGGAAGATGCAATGAGACAAAGTGAATATAAAACAGGACCTGACTCATAGTAGCGTCATGATGTAGCCAGCTGTATGCACAGCAAAAAAGAGAAATCACCTAGAATGCTTTTTCTGGGGGAAAAAAAAAAGATTGAAGGGAGAAGATAGGTGTGAAAAACCCAATTGGTAAAGAACCAGGAGAAAATGACTCAGAAAGGAGGTACCATAGGTCCTGATCTGCTTGGAACAGCCCTAATTGAGGCTGGCTAGCTCTTCATCTTTTTGACTCAATGGACATGAGTTTAAGCAAACTCTAGGAGATAGTGAAAGATGGGATGCCTGGCGTGCTGCAGTCCATGGGGTCGCAGAGAGTCAGATACGACTTAGCAACTGAACAACAACAACCCTTCATCATGATGAAAAGTCCCACTTCGGATAACACTAGAACTACTTCAAGGGTCAAGTAATAATAGAACTTTCTTCCATTTCAAAGAGGAAAATAAGCTCAAAAAGCATGAACTACTTTATTGATGGTCACAGATAGTAGATAACAGAAACTCCAGGCTTGTCCTGAAATCAAGCAAAGGACTAGGAAGAATCACCTAATAATTTCAATTGTCCTTGTCTGGCCCCAGTCAGGACTAGATCACGTCTACCTCTGTAGATTCTCTCTCCAGCTCCAGCTGAATTCTAGATTTCTGTAACCTCAGAGCCATCATGCAAAAATATAGGTCAGAGGGTAAGTAGCCCCTACCTTAGGATCAGGATTAGGTTGGCATTTTTGTTGCCCAGTTATGATCATCTCAAAACATGCAGTCATGTGAATCCCAACCCACTGGTCACCTAGACCTTTTTGTTTCACTCTGCTTTGACAGATGGCTTGCCTACCAGTCTTTGGTCCTCCTTCAGTTAGTATCTGATTAGGAGTTCTTTAGCTGTAAGTGACATAAACCCAGATCAAATTGCAAAAATTTATGAGCTCAGAGAACCAAGAAGTCCATGAGTAAAACAGCCTTTAGAACTAGTTGGATCCAGGGGCTTCCCTGGTGGTCCAGTGGCTAAGACTCTATGTTCCCAATGCAGGCGGCTCTGGTTGAATCTCTGGTTAGGGAATTATATCCCACACAATGCAACCAGGAGTTTCATGCTGCAGCTAAAAGTCTTGCATGCTACAACTAAGACCTAGTGCAGCTAAAATAAATAAGTAAATAAATAAATGTTTAAAGAAAGAGAAAGAACTAGCTAGATCCAAGACCAGATGATGTGATAGAACATGATCCGGCATCCCCCACCTCTTACATGCTTTTCATTCTACTGGATTCGTTTTCAGACAGGCTGTCCCCAGAGAGGTGGCAAAATAGCCTCTGGTAGCCCCAGATACATACAATACCATTTTAGTATTCCCAAAAGGACAACTTCTCTCTCCCCAAGGCCTAGCTGAAGGCCCGGGAGTATGTTTCACAGCACAGACCTGGGTTAAGAGGTGCCCATCCTGAGGCAGGGGTCTCAAATGCTCCGAACTGACCAGTTCTGGCTATCTGGTCACCCTGGGAGGTCCCACTCTATCTGAGAGAAAGGAGAGAAGCAAGATTTCCTTGTACAGGCCACTCAGATGTGCGGAGCACCTGATTTCCGTTATGATTCCATTAGGGTAATCTGTTTACTGGGGCTGTAACTCCTTAACCCTCAAACCTACCTTTCTTTCATCCTCTGGATGCCTGGGTCCCAGCTCTGTATCCTTCCATCGTAAACGCTGCCCCTCTTTGACACACAGGAAAATCTTTGAAAAACAGAGCTACGGAGGACCTCAGAGCTGCTGCAACCACTTTTGTTGGGAAAGAAGGCTGTAGAAGTTCTGTGGAATCCGTGACATAATACACTGCTGCTTCATGAGCTCTCCCAATGTGGTTAGACTGGAGAGAACCAAATGCAGGGTCAGAAATCCCAAGGAAACAAGAACAGCTGACTCAACGAGGGCTCAAGAAAGGAGACCCGGGTGGAAGAGGAAGTTTGGGACCCTTACTCGTTTTTACAAATGACTAGCTTTTAAGGTGTGTGTTTATAAACACAGGCCAGAGATTATTTTATCATTAAATCTGAAGCCAAACTAAGTTTATTCGTATCGAATAGCAAGACATTTGTCAAAGCACCCCATTCCTGAAAACCATGAAGAAAAACCTTGTCTCCTCTCCAAATGGATGATTAGCAAATGCTTGGGGAAATGAAAATATCAAATGTTGCATCAAAGCACACTGGAATTTTAATGATATTTGTAAGATGAAAAAGAATTCACAAATATTTGGTTAAATCATGTTTCTTTCTCCACATGTGGGAAATAAAACAACCAAACATTAATAAAACCAAAAGGGCCAGCCCTTTGCAAAGCAATTATTAGCTTACATTCTGAATGGAGCTTTTAAAAGACTATTTGAGGGTAGTGGCAGAGAGTTAAAAACCCAATGCATTTGCATTCAAATCTTAAAAACATGCAGAGAGGCCTCTCCCACGCCTCACCTTGTTAAGTGAACCATTACCCTTCTGTATAGATTCTGTGACCTTCTCAGAAAGTGCAAGTGTTAGTCGCTTGGTCTTGTCCGACTCTTTGTGACCCGGTGGACTGTAGCCCACCAGGCTCCTCTGTCCATGGAATTCTCCGGGCAAGAATACTGAAGTGGGTAGGCATTTCCTTCTCCAGGGGATCTTCCTGACCCAGGGATCAAACTAGAGTCTCCTGCATTGCAGGCAAATTCTTTACCATCTGTCAGCAGGGAAGCCCTCAGAGAAGGCCTTCAAATGTCACTGTATCTGAGAAGGCTTCACTATTTACCCTGTCTCTATTGCTTTGCCCAGTTTTATTTTTTCCACTTCCTGATATTATATTACATGCTTATTCTTTTTAGTTTGTCAATCAGTGCTTCCCTCAGTGAAGCAGAATCTCTGAAAGCCGATTTTCTGTCCTGTTTACCACTGTCTTCCTGGGGCCTCGGCCGAGTCGGACACAGAGCAGGTGTCGACTGCCGTCTGCTGACAGGCGTAGACGCAGAGCAGACATCCGGAAACGGTACTGATAACTCAACTAACGAAACAGTAGCATTTGTAATTTGTAATTTTTATTACTTTAAGTTTCTATTTTAAAAAATTGAGTCTGGCCTAAATTTCTAGCATTTTCTTAACATACGAAACTCTGTATAGCTGACTGTGACCCTGAACACAAGTATATTTTGGTGAAGAAAACAGCTGTTGGTGTCTGTTTTCCCCAGTGGTTACTCACTGTTGGCCCATTCTTTAGATATTTTAAAAGAAAGGAAAAAAAAAAATCCAGAACTTCTAGTTTTTAGGTACCATGTAGAAACTTAATTTCATTCTGATTAAATGGCAAATTATATTGTGGGAGAAAACTTTTCAACAGTTCAGCAGCTAGGTCAGTCATAATCTGTAGCTTTACAATCTCATATAAGTAGTAACTAACTAGAATTTTAATTTCTTTTTTTTTTTTTTTCACTTACTTTAGTGTTCCTTAGCAGATACCATATAAGGGAATGTAGTAGAAAGATTGAGAAATCAGACTTTTGGGGTTGTAACCCTGGATCCACTGTCTGATAACTGTGTGAGTTTAGGCAAGTTATTTATCTGCTGAAATCCTGTTTATTTATTTGAAAAATAAGGAAAATAACAAAAGTTGTAGCATCAAATTAATGGGGGCAAATGAAAGTATGTAAAACTGATAAATCAAACAGTAACAAAAATCACCTTTAAAAATCTTTTAAAATAGCACCTGACATTAAGTGCTTGTTAAATACTTTTTGAATATTATTTCTTCTATTTTCTAGGTTTTCTTCTCAAGAGCTTAACATTTCAACTGTAAGAATGTGTTTTTTAGTATAAGAATTTCCAAACTGCCCAGGGTTATCTCGGACTCATGGAAACATGGCCTGTTTATCTCTGATTACATTTCTCAGCCCCATACAACCTGCAGGTGGCAAAACGAGGGGGCAACCAAACTTACCCTCTCGGCTGTAACTGGGAAAGGACTATGCATAGGCACCCCATCCCGAGCTCACGCATATCTCTGTAACCTATGAAACTTCCTCGGGACTTTTCCAGAAAAGCTGTTGTTCCGAGAAACTGCCCGCCACAGGGGCACCACCTGATCAACAGTTGTAACCTGTTATCAATGAACCAATCCTTGAAAAGGTCAACACCTGTAACCAATCAAACTGTTTCCACTTGCTTGTGCTTAAAAGCTGCCATGTAACAACACTCAGGGTTCTCGCTCCTTGCTTAAGGAGA
>SJYA01000708.1:78155-112711 GCA_006410615.1 Neotragus moschatus
TTTTTTTTTTTTTCACTTACTTTAGTGTTCCTTAGCAGATACCATATAAGGGAATGTAGTAGAAAGATTGAGAAATCAGACTTTTGGGGTTGTAACCCTGGATCCACTGTCTGATAACTGTGTGAGTTTAGGCAAGTTATTTATCTGCTGAAATCCTGTTTATTTATTTGAAAAATAAGGAAAATAACAAAAGTTGTAGCATCAAATTAATGGGGGCAAATGAAAGTATGTAAAACTGATAAATCAAACAGTAACAAAAATCACCTTTAAAAATCTTTTAAAATAGCACCTGACATTAAGTGCTTGTTAAATACTTTTTGAATATTATTTCTTCTATTTTCTAGGTTTTCTTCTCAAGAGCTTAACATTTCAACTGTAAGAATGTGTTTTTTAGTATAAGAATTTCCAAACTGCCCAGGGTTATCTCGGACTCATGGAAACATGGCCTGTTTATCTCTGATTACATTTCTCAGCCCCATACAACCTGCAGGTGGCAAAACGAGGGGGCAACCAAACTTACCCTCTCGGCTGTAACTGGGAAAGGACTATGCATAGGCACCCCATCCCGAGCTCACGCATATCTCTGTAACCTATGAAACTTCCTCGGGACTTTTCCAGAAAAGCTGTTGTTCCGAGAAACTGCCCGCCACAGGGGCACCACCTGATCAACAGTTGTAACCTGTTATCAATGAACCAATCCTTGAAAAGGTCAACACCTGTAACCAATCAAACTGTTTCCACTTGCTTGTGCTTAAAAGCTGCCATGTAACAACACTCAGGGTTCTCGCTCCTTGCTTAAGGAGACGGAACCCCGGCGCGCCGGTACAATAAAATCCTCTTGCTGTTTGCATGGAAACCTGGTCTCGTGGTGGTCTTTGGGGCGACGGATTCACGGCGATGAACCATTGGGTTCAACACAACTTTTTTTGTTGAAATAAGTCCAATTCTCCTGCTTAAAACAAGCCCCTGTACCTACAACATAAAATTGCACTGATTAGGTTATATGAAAACCAAATTTACATGAGATATTGTAGAGTAAAGTAAAATAAAACAGTGCTCACCACGAGAAGATGAAACTCATTTCAAAAACTCTGCAGGGGTCAGTGTGTGTGTATATGTGATACTCTTCAGGTGTTTGTGTAAATTGACTGCTGTATTAATAAGATTAAGTTTTCTGAGGAAAGTGAGATAATAACAAAGGACTCTTTGTGCTTAACTTTTGTCAGGGGCAGAAAACAAAGACGAAACAGCATGAAATGAGGAGACCGAGTGATGAAAATTCATTCACAATGATTACTTTCAAGAGCAATTTCTCTCGAGTAATTCAGTGGCCTGTCACTATGGCTCCCCAGAGTCATAGCTAAAGTAAATGAAGCTACTCAAAGTAGATTATCACGTAAGGATATACACCACCAATAATCCATCCAAAGCAACAGAAATCCATCCAAAGCATTTGGGAAAAATTCAAGAGAAGAAATGTCCTTTTTTTTTTTTTTTTTAAAGTTAATGGCCTATAACATCCTTCTTCCCTGACTAATAACCAGCAAGCACTTAAAAAATATCCATCCAGGAAAAAGAAAAACAAACTCATCTGGATGAAATAGGAACCCACCTGACTTGTCAGTATCTGTATTTGGTCCCATGATTCAGATTCTGAGCCAGATTCTTTGAGAGATTATGGGAAACGTCTCAGATTATTTTTGCCAACTACTCTTTACTTAGAAAAAGTAATGTTTCACGGATGGGTGTCAAGGAATCTAAAATTTATTAATTTCAAAAACCCTTCGTGCGGATGTGTATGACTCTTTCAAGGTTTTGTTGAATAAAAATTAAGGATCATATAATGTGAAAATTTTTTAAAGGGTACTGTCTTTCACAAACTCATAGAAATAATCTTTGGAAATGTCCACATTAAGTAGCTGTTGGTTTTGCTTTCTAGATACCTACACATTGGCTATGATAATTATTTTGGTTTTAAAACAGTTATGGGGTCTTTCTTGATGGTCCAGTGGTTAAGATTCCATGCTCCTAATGCAGAGGGCCTAGGTTCAATCCTTTATCAGGAAACTAAAATCTTCCATGTGCTCCAATGCAGGGGGCCTGGGTTTGATCCCTGGCCAGGAAACTAAGAGCCTGCATGTCACATGGTAAAGCCAGAAAAAGAAGAAGAAAGAGAAAGAACAACAACTATGACCAGCACTTTACATGGAAATATTCATGAGTCCACTGTTTTACTAGATAAGCAGTGGTTATACATCTAGGACTGAAATGGGGAGCAATAGACAGGGCAGCAAGTTGTGTTCAGAACAGAATCCTGGAAGTATCTGCAGAAGAAGACAAACTTTAAGGCAGGATTTACGTGAACAAAAGAGCCTCTTGTTTGGAATGACAGAGCATAAAAGGAAATGGAAGAGGAATTTTACTTTCTATAGCCCAAATTCGCAGGTAGGAAGACTGAGTAGGAGAAAGGATGTCATCTTGGCTGAGCCTCATTGGCAGAGATCTCTGAGACCAGTAAACTAGTTAAAGAAAGTTGACTGCATTAATCTTATCAGTGACGGAAAGAAGAGTCATGAGCGATAATCCAGAAATCATGGGGCTTTGATGTTAGAAGGTATTTTGAGACAATTCCACTTAAAAGGAGAACGCATCTGACATTTTTTAATTTCTTTCAAACAAAGGATTAAATCAACAGATGAGTTAACTCAGAAAAATTTCCAAAGCATTGTAGCCCTATTCAAACTTCTGTCTAGCTCCTTCTTACCTCCTATTTCATGATGGAACAGCATAGGTTGTTTTTTTTTTTTTTTTCCCAGACCCAAGGCAACAAACCTATTTTGATAGACCTGTTTTATGTTCTGGTGAAGGATTGGTTAATTGCTTGGGCTCTGGTGGAAGGCAGTCTTTAAGAAGACCCCACATGAATTTTTCCACATTCCCACCTTACTCATCCTCTCCTTTTTTCAATTCTTGGTGATGACAATCTCTCTCCTATCAACCAAATGGGGTCCTCTCCCATTATTAAAAACTGCTTTCAGAGAAAAAATTTGAAAACATGTCCAATAAAATCTAATTGGCTTCTTCTCCTACAGAATAGTCTTGTGCTAGAAGGAGGAAACTAAACTGGGAAATTTCAGGCATCAGTGAGCCAGAAACTTATGAATTATTAGCAAGAGTTATTACTTATTGACACCTACTATGTGCAGGCTTCAACAGTACGTGAACCAAAACCTTCCAGATGTACAATCTAGATTTAGAAAAGGCAGAGAAACCAGTGATCAAATTGCCAAAATCTGTTGGATCATAGAAAAAACAAAGGAATTCCAGAAAAACATCTACTTCTGCTTCATTGACTATGCTAAAGCCTTTGACTGTGTGGATCACAACAAACTAGAAAATTCTGAAAGAGATGGGAATATCAGACCACATTACCTGCCACCTAAGAAACCTATATGCAGATCAAGAAGCAACAGTTAGAACTGTACATGGAACAACAAACTGGTTCAAAATTGGGAAAAGAGTATGCCAAGGCTGTATATTGTCACTCTGCTTATTTAACTTATATGCAGAGTAAATCATGCTAAATGCTGGGCTGGATGAAGGTCAAGCTGGAACCAAGATTGTCAGGAGAAATATCAATAACCTCTGATATGCAGATGACACCACCCTAATGGCAGAAAGTGAAGAGAAAATAAAGAGTCTCTTAACTGATGAATGTGAAAGAGGATAGTGAAAAGGCTGGCTTAAAACTGAACATTCAAAAACTAAGACCATGGCATCTGGTCCCATCACTTCATGGCAAATAGGAGGGGAAAAAGTGGAAACAGTGGCATATTTTATGTTCTTGGGGTCCAAAATTACTTTGAACAGTGACTGCAGCCATGAAATTAAGACAATTACTCCTTGGAAGAAAAGCAATGACAAACCCAGACAACGTATTGAAATGTACTAAAAAGCAGAGATATCACTTTGCTGACCAAGGTCCTTATAGTCAAAGCTATGATTTTTCCAGTAGTCATGTACGGTTATGAGAGTTGGACCATAAAGAAGACTGAGTGCTGAAGAACTGATGCTTTTAAATTGTGGTGTTGGAGAAGACTCTTGAGAGTCACTCGGACTGCAAGGAGATCAAACCAGTTGATTCCAAAGGAAATCAACCTTGAAGACTCATTGGAAAGACTGATGCTGAAGTTAAAGCTCCAATACTGATGCGAAGAGTCAACTCATTGGAAAAGACCCTAATGCTGGGAAAGATTGAGTGCAGGAGAAGGGGGTGACAGAGGATGAGATGGTTGGGTGGTATCACCAACTCAGTGGGCATGAACTTGAGCAAAGCCTTGGAGAGAGTGGAGGACAGGGAAGCCTGGCGTGCTGCAGTCCACAGGGTTGCAAAGAGTCAGACATGACTTAGCAACTGAACAACAACAAAATGTGCAGGCAGTGCCCTTTCACATGAGCAGGGAGAGTGGTGGGATAAGTGAGGCCCACCTCTTGTGGGCTGTCTGTCTCATCCTGTATGATCACATAATGCAAGAGAGTCAGGCATTGTCTTTGGTTGTATCCAGTAGATGAGCATATACAGTAGAAGATCCTAAGGGCTAAACATTAAGATACAAAAGGGCTAAACATTTTAGGATAGCAACATCAGGAACAGGAGAACCAAGTTATAAGCATAAACTATCCAAATATTGGCAGTGTAGCCTAGTATATGAACCCAAACTACAAACCTAGACGGCTGGGCTCAAATCCCTGGGACATTCCTTAAACTCTTTGTGCCTCAGTTTGCTCATCTGTAGCAGAGGGATGATGGTGATAGCGTCTGCAATATTAAGAGCATTAGATGAGTTAACAGCCATAAAAAGGAATGAATTTGAGTCAGTTCCAATGAGGTGGATGACCCTAGAGCCTATTATACAGAGTGAAGTACATCAGAAAGAGAAAGATAAATCTCATATACTAATGCATAAATATGGAATCTAGAAAGATGGTACTGATGAATTTATTTGCAAGGCAGCAATAGAGAAACAGACATAGAGAACAAACTTATGGACATGGGGAGAGGGGAGGAGAGGGTGAGATGTATGGAGAGAGTAACATGGAAACTTACATTACCATGTGGAAAATAGATAGCCAATGGGCATTTGCTGTATGTCTCAGGGACTCAAACAGGGGCCCTGTGTCAACCTAGAGGGGTGGGATGTGGGGGAGATGGGAGGGAGGTTCCAGGGGGTAGAGGATTTATGTCCACCTATGGCTGATTCACATTGATTTTTGACAGAAAACAACTAAATTATGCAAAGCAATGATCCTTCAATTAAAAAATTAATTAAAACAAATGTTCTTTAAAAAGGGCACTAGATGAGTCAATATCTGTAAAGTTCTTAAAACTCAGTTTCATAAGAGTATGTTAATACATAAAAATGTCAAGAATTTATTTATTCCCTTCTAAACTGACAGCTTTTGGTCACTAGAAATGTTCAAGCACAGGTCCTGCAATGCAATCTGACCCCATGAAGGCAAGAATGTTTGTCTCTTTTGTTCAGGCCTTTACCAAGATCAATACCTGGGACAGGAGAGAGAACAAGATGACGGAGGAACAGGCGCACATGGAGTACATCTCTCTCCATGCATACATCAGGAATACACCTTCAAACACAGAAGTGCATGCAGAACACCAGCTGAGCGCAGGCAGGAGTACCTGAGGAGTGGAAAAGAACATATAGGCCCACACAAAACTCAGTAGGATGAAAGAACTAGGGGGGAAAACAGGAGTGTTAGTTGGACTGGATTTGCCCTCAGTAGGTGGGGGAACTGAAGCATGGGTCCATTCCCCACATTGGGGCAATTGGCTGAGTCAGAGGAGAAACATTTAAGGCTGAGAGTGAAACAGATGGTCTGTGGCAGCCTAAATGGAATGAAAATCAGACAGTCCTTGCCATAGCCATACACACCCTGGACAGGGACGTAAATCCCCTGGAAGGTGCACAGGCTGGGAGCTGGAGTTTAGAGACTGTGGAGCAATCCCAGGGCGAGGGCTGTTGTTGACTGCAGAGAGATGGATCCAGGGGGATGTGAGGGAGGAGATTGTGGCGGGAAATGCCTGTGGAAGAAAGCTGGGCACCCATGGAAGCAAGGTGATAGGCTGAATCACACGTAGGGGGTGGAGCCATCACCATAGCCCCTCTCCCGCCACATGCCAGCATTGGCAGCTGAACAATAGAGAAGCTGTCCCATCAAATGCCTGACACACTGAACTACAGAGTAGGACCCCACTCCGGGGACTTCTTTAAGTGATTGGATATACCAAATTACAGAGTAGGACCCCAGCCAGCGGGGCCCCTCTATGTGCCTGAATGGGTGGAGCTACGGAGAAAGACTGGCCAAAGAGGCTTTCTGATCGCCAGATACAAGAGGCTCAAAAAAAGACACCACCATAACTCCTGTGGTGGAGGCAGTCCATGTCCCTGCACTCTTGGTGCTCCCAGGGTTCCTGCAAGCCAAGCAGCTGCGCATGCTCAACTCTCACTGAGGGAGAGCTGCCATAGGCAAAAAAAAAGTCCTGCATCTATGCATGCAGGGTCCCCTCGGTAGTATCCAGCTCTTTGCGACCATGTAGACCGTGGCCTGCCAGGCTTCTCTGTAACACAGGGGGGTTTTCCACGCAAGAATCCTGAAGCGTATTGGCCAATACTGTTTGCCATACCCTTCTAAAGCACTGTATTTCCTGCTGTCCTACCCGCCAACTCCCGAGTACCTGGTGCTGCCAGAATGCCTGCGATGCAAGCAGCTGCACCACCTCCACACCTGGCCCTCACAGGGGCCAACCCAAGCCCTCCAGGGCAGCTGCAGTAGCTAAACCCCAGTGGATGACCCACATGCAGAGCTGGAAATAAAACCACAATTGAAACCCAGGGGCAGTGTCGCCAAGGAAGAAGACCCAAACCCCTCCCACCAGCTGTACAAGCTGCAGGTTAAATCCACACAATTAACTAGGCAGACTCTGTGCCTATGGAATATATAAAAGGTCACTGAGAGCTGCCACAAAAGAAAACGCATTAGTTCTGATAACTGTGGACACTAGAGGCAAGAACACAGATGAGTGGAACCAGATTAGAATCTGAACTGCCCACACAAAGAGGTCCAGAGGTCAGCACAGTGTCAGAGGGTATCCTAGGGAGGTGAGGGGGACTGTGACTCCCAGCTAGGGAAAGGATTCTGACAGCAGTGACTGAAGAAAAACATTTATTATTCTTATGTTTTGACTTGTTCTGTAGATTCTTTGGATTATTTTTTCTTTTTTTCCTTCTTTTTCCTCCTCTGTTGTAGTTGTTGATTTTATTGAAAACTATGAAATCTATTTAAGCTTTTAAGCTTTTTTTTTTTTTAGTCACATTTTTTATTGTTACAAACCTCTGCCTCTACGTTGGGCTTTTCCGGTTCTGGGAAGTTGTCCTTTTTCCTTTTCTCTCTCTCTTTTTTTTAATTTTAATTTTTTAAATCTATTATTATTTCTACATTTATTCCTTTGCTTGATTTTCCTATTGTTCTTTTCCCCTTGCAGTTAATTTTTAGTGTATATAAATCTTCTTTATCTACTTCTATTTAACTTTGCATATCTATTCTTTCTTTCCTTTCCTTTCCTCTCAACATATTTGTTAGTTTTCTTTTCATTGCTTTATTCCCCACTTAGCACCTTGCTTTAGCTTTGTTTTTCAGTTTGTGCTTTAGTTAGTTTTGTGCATAACTGGTAAATATGATTTTTGATTTCTTTTGTTCACCAGATCAATCTATTGTACTTTATTTTTGTTGGACTGTTTTAACTTTGCTCCTGGGTATATATGTATATGTGCATATTCCATTATTTTAATTATTATTTGCCTGATTTTGTAACTGCCATTTGTCTGGGGTTCATCTTTGGTTTCTCATTTTTGGATATTTGTTTTAATCTCACCTAATGCCATAACAAACCACTTGTAGAATCTTTGTTCCTGACCAGAGATCAAGCCCTGAGCCTTTGGAGTGGGAGCACTGACTCCAAGACATTAGACTACTAGAGAACTAACCCTAGGGAGTATCAAATAGTGAGAACTCACACAAAGGAAACCACTTGAATACAAGATGGGGCATCACCCAACCCCCAGTAACACCCTGTGCAGGATGCCTTATCCAAAAAACAAACAAAACAAAAATACAAATCCAATCATCAGCAGACAGAATTACAACCTCACACAGCCTTGCCCATCAGAGGAAAAACAAACAAACAAACAAAAACTCAGCACAAATCTCACCCTATATGAAGCTAACACAAACCACTGGACCAACCTTATGAGGGCAGAAACCAAAAGGAAGAAAGAATTCAACCTTGGAGCTTGGGGATTTGAGATTTCACACACTATAGGTTAAAAAAAAATAATGAAAAGGCATAGAAATACTACACAAATGAAGGAACGAACTAGAAACACAGAAGTCCAAATAAATGAAGATGAAATAGGCAAACACTCTGAAAAAAAGAACTCAGAATAATGATAGTAAAGATGATCAAAACCTTGAAAACAAAATCTGTCTCTTATACACATCTGGGGTGGAGCCATCACCATAGCCCCTCTCCCGCCACATGCCAGCATTGGCAGCTGAACAATAGAGAAGCTGTCCCATCAAATGCCTGACACACTGAACTACAGAGTAGGACCCCACTCCGGGGACTTCTTTAAGTGATTGGATNAATCAATTAACAAAGACCTAAAAGAATTAAAGAATAAACATGCAGAGAATGGTCTCTGTATGTAAGAATAAACAAATACAATTCAATTCAGTTCAGTTCAGTGGCTAAGTTATGTCAGATGCTTTGCAACCCCATGGACTGCAGCACGCCAGGCCTCCATCACCAACTCCAGGAGTTTAACCAAACTCATGTCCATTGAGTCAGTGTTGCCATTCAACCATTTCATCCTCTGTCTTCCCCCTTCTTCTCCTGCCTTTAATCTTTCCCAGCATCAGGGACTTTTCAAATGAGTCAGTTCTTCACATCAAGTGGCCAAAGTATTGGAGTTTCAGCTTCAACAACAGTCCTTCTAATGAACACTCAGGACTGATCTCCTTTAGGATGGACTGGTTGCATCTCCTTGCAGTCCAAGGGACTCTCAAGAGTCTTCTCCAACACCACAGTTCAAAAGCATCAATTCTTTGGCACTCAGCTTTCTTTATAGTCCAGCTCTCACATCCATACATGACCACTGGAAAAACCATAGCCTTGTCTAGATGGACCTTTGTTGACAAAGTAACGTCTCTGCTTTTTAAGATGCTGTTTAGGTTGGTCATAACTTTCCTTCCAAGGAATAAGCGTCTTTTAATTTCATGGCTACAATCACCATCTGCAGTGATTTTGGAGCCCAGAAAAAGAAAATCAGCCACTGTTTCCACTGTTTCCCCATCTATTTGCCATGAAGTGATGGGACTGGATGCCGTGATCTTAGTTTTCTGAATGTTGAGCTTTAAGCCAACTTTTTCACTCTCCTCTTTCACTTTCATCAAGAGGCTTTTTAGAGCCTCTTCACTTTCTGCCATAAGGGTGGTGTCATCTGTATATCTGAGGTTATTGATATTTCTCCCGGCAATCTTGATCCCAGCTTGTGCTTCATCCAGCCCCGCATTTCTCATGATGCACTCTACATATAAGTTAAATAAGCAGGGTGACAATATACAGCCTTGATGTACTCTTTTTCCTATTTGGAACCAGTCTGTTGTTCCATGTCCAGTTCTAACTGTTGCTTCCTGACTTACATACAGGTTTCTCAAGAGGCAGGTCAGGTGGTCTGGTATTTCCATCTCTTTCAGAATTTTCCACAGTTTATTGTGATCCACACAGTCAAAGGCTTTGACATAGTCAATAAAGCAGAAGTAGATGTTTTTCTGGAATTCTCTTGCTTTTTCTAGTCAACAGGAATTTGCTGTATGGCTCAGGAAACTCAAACAAGGGCTCTGTATAAACCTAGAGGGGTGGGATGGGGAGGGAGATGGGAGGGAGTTTCAAATGGGATATATGTATACCTATGGCTGATTCATGTTGAGGTTTGGCAGAAAACAACGAAATTCTGTAAAGCAATTATCCTTCAATAAAAAAACAAATTAAAAAGAAAAAAAAATACCTGGGACAGGCCAGGTTCAGAAAACATTACGGAAAGATTTAATGCACCTACCATGGTAGTTACTCAGCAGAGTTCTGCAGGTGTCCAACTTTGGACAAACTAACCTCTATGTAATTTTCTACCTTTAGGTTCTATGATTTCTTCAATGAACTAATACATTGGAATGGTACAATACTAAAACTGTGACCGTTTGAGACAAAAGTATGTCTATTTTTTTCTTTTTCTTCCTTTCTTCCTCTCTTTCTCCTCCTTTCCTTTCTCCTTCCCTCCCTCATTCTTCCCTCATTTCTTTCCTTTCTTCCTTCCTTTATTTCTTTCAAGGAGCCCATGTCATTAAATGAGAAATGTTTTTGTAGTTAAAAGGTTAACCAGGAACTTAAAGCGTGCTATCAAGGGTCTCTAGTCAACTCCACAAGTGTCTAATCATTATCTTCTTTTACAGCTTCATATCTCTAGATTTTCAGTTGGGCCAGGTTGGCATTTCACTGCCCTTTATGTGTGTGACAAGTGAAAAGGGGTGGGGGAGGGTAAGGTGGGAATTCGAGTGAAGAAAACCAGAATCCTCACAACAGATTGAAAGCGCTGTTTCTCAGGTTCCCACTCAACCTCCCTCATCAGGCCTCCTTAAGCATCTCTGCTCCTCTCGCACCCCTCGTGTGTGACAGGCCCCAGCCCCTCACACAGAGAAGAGCCTCTCTCACACTCCAGTGTCACCCCCATCTAGACAGATATGCCATCAAAACCTATAAAGCTGACCTGCATCACTTGGGAGCTGAGATAAGCTCTGACTCCACAGCTCACACACCGAAGACAGAGAACAGTCTGGAGGCAACAAAAGAAAATGGATGCCCCTGACATCACTCTGCTAGAATCTGGTTCTCATTGTTCCCCAGGAAATCAGGTTGTGACTGTCACCTCTCAGGACAGAAACAGTTCATCCGGCCACCCAGATCATTTATTAAAATCCCAACCCCCTCTGTCCTCAGGATTCTAAATTTACTCAGATTCTCAAAGAAAAATATCCAGTTATAGTGGGGGAAAATATGATATTTTTAGCTCAATAAGCAAACAAGTGTTCTTTCTCCAAAATTTGATAATCAATCAGAAATTGGTGTTGGAAAACTGCTTCCTGTGAAGTTGCCTCTTCCTGCAGAATTTTTCTTAAAAAATCTGGACCATAGAAGGAAATTCACGACTTGGACTTTCACAAACCATTGATTCCCACTTGTGTCTTATACCTAACAGAAGTTGTTGCCACTCTTTTCTTTGTGTGCCCTAACAGTTATGAATAACATGAATAAACATGAAAATAAAATATTAAGCTTTTTTTTTTTATCTCTAATTGTATGGGCTGCAAGGAGATCCAACCAGTCCATTCTGAAGGAGATCAGCCCTGGGATTTCTTTGGAAGGAATGATCTAAAGCTGAAGCTTCAGTACTTTGGCCACCTCATGCGAAGAGTTGACTCATTGGAAAAGACTCTGAGGCTGGGAGGGATTGGGGGCAGGAGGAGAAGGGGACGACAGAGGATGAGATGGCTGGATGGCATCACCGACTCGATGGACATGAGTCTGAGTGAACTCCGGGAGCTGGTGATGGACAGGGAGGCCTTGTGTGCTGCGATTCATGGGGTTGCAAAGAGTCGGACACGACTGAACGACTGAACTGAACTGATATGATCTCCTAAATTTGGCTCTACTCATAAAAGATTGGTAAAACTTTTAACGTAGTAATAATATTTTATATCCCAGTGTCTTATCACTTATCAGTTAAGACAAGGGTCTTACTATTCTCTTCAATTTCTGTAAAACTAAAATTCAGAGAAGTTAAGAGATTCTCCAAAGGTCACACATAGAAAATAGAAGTGGGTTTTAGTCCAGACCAGTCTGTCTACAATCCTCATGCATTCTGTTTATGACATATTATGAATTCATTGAGAAAGGGAACTTCAGTGATCTAAATCAGCAGTCAGGAAACCTTTTCTGGAAAGTAAAATTTTAGGCTTTGTGGGCCATAGCCACTGTCACAACACTCAACTTTGTAATGTAGTACAGAAGCAACCATGACAAGACATGAGGGAACAAGCATGGCTGTGTTAAAAAAAAAAAAAAAAAAAGTGTTTATTTACAAAAGCAGTAGTGGACTAGGTCTGGCCCATGGGCCACAGCTGGCTGATCTCCGCAAAACTGGCATTTAGGGACAAAATTTAAACTGTGGTTTGCCTTTAGCAAAAAGTCCCCTCAACTAAAGGTAAAGGCTAGAGTTATGGAGAAGAGGCTCCCTTGTGTTAATGGTAAGTGGAAAAACTGAAGTAAACAATGCTATTATAAAATGCAGAGAAGCATAATGGTTCTGGACTCTGGATCAGCTAGGTCAATGGCCTGGGCCTTCTGGCTGTATGACCTCAATCGAGTTACTTGGTCAACTTCTTCATGACTTATTCTGTTTCTTATCTATTAAATGGGAATATTAAAATATTTTCTTCATAGAGTTGTTATTAGAATGAAATGAGTTAACATATGTAATGCATATAAAATAGGGCCTCACCAATATTTACTTCTTAATAAACATCAGAGATACACAATTAAACTTCCTTGAACAATACAGGATTTAATTGTGCTTGTCCACTTGCAGGCAGATTTTTTTTTCAATAGCAAATACCATAATACTACATAATCTGTGGTTGGTTGAATCTGAGGCTTTACCGACTGTAAAGTTGTATGTGAATTTTCAATGACACTGAGGGTCAGCTTCGCTCATTCAACTGTCTATGTACCTGATAAGAGAAATTGTTCCTGTTTCTATTGATATGGGATTAGAATTTCTATTCTTAAATTTAGCCATTAAATTTATGGCTCAAAGAAACGACAGTCATTTATTTTACAAGCAAATCTGCAATTTGGACAGCATTTGTCTGGGAATGCTATTTGTTTGGGCTTCTCATGTGGCTCAGCTGGTAAAGAATTTGCCTGCAATGTGGGAGACCTGGGTTTGATCCCTGGGTTGGGAAGATCCCCTGAAGAAGGGAAAGGCTACTCACTCCAGTATTCTGGCCTAGAGAATTTGATGGACTGTATAACCCATGAGGTCACAAAGAGTCGGACACAATGGAGCAACTTTTACTTTGTCTGATAAGACTTGTCTCTGCTCCACGTGGCACTGGCTTGATGGAGAACTGGACAATCTCCGTCCAAAGTGGCTCCCTCATATGGCCGAGAAGCTGGGAGTTCAGCTGGGGCTGGGGGTTTGGGGCTTTGGCTTATTTCCTGGACTCTCCCGTTGGCCTGGGCTTTCTTATAGGTTTCAGGGAAGAGGTGGTTGCAAGCGTGAATGTTCCAAGAGGGAGTCAGGAAGAAGCTGTATCATCTTTAAAGACTTAGGCTTGAAATTAACATAGCACCAGTTCCATCCCGCTCTATTTTTTAGAAATGAGTTAGTGAGTCCAGTCCATATGCAAGGAGATAGGAACTAAACTCTCTCTCTCTTTTTTCCATATTTATATATTTTTCCATTTAATTTCTTTTTTTTTAAATTGGTGTATCATTGCTTTACAATGTTGTGTTAGTTTCTCCTGTACGACGATGTGAATCAGCTATACATATCCATATATCCCCTCCTTCTTGAGCTTCCCTCCAACCCACCCCCATCGCACACCTCTGGGTCATCAAGAGCACCAAGAATGAACTCCCTGTGCCATAGAGCAGCTTCTCACTAGCCATCTGTTTTACACATGGTAGTATATATCTGTCAATGCTACTCTCAATTTATTCCACCCTCTAGACTCCATCTCTTGACAAGAAGACTGTCAAAAAATTGTGAATATGTTTTAAAATTCAAACGTGTATCTACTGGCCACAAATGATTTCTATTTCTTCTACATGCAAAAAAAAAAAAAAAAGCATAAATTCACCCTTTCCAGGACACCTCAATATGTCATCAAGCTTAGGGTCTATGTTCAGAATCTTATCATCTAAATCAGATCTAGGTACAAATGAAGCCCCTTGGGTTAAGTTTCTTGTGTATTGTTCCTCTCAGTCCTAAGACCTGTGAACAAAAACCTATATAGGCAACATACAATGGTGTGCTACACACTGGAAAAGTCACTATAGACATTCTTGCTNTGTTCAGAATCTTATCATCTAAATCAGATCTAGGTACAAATGAAGCCCCTTGGGTTAAGTTTCTTGTGTATTGTTCCTCTCAGTCCTAAGACCTGTGAACAAAAACCTATATAGGCAACATACAATGGTGTGCTACACACTGGAAAAGTCACTATAGACATTCTTGCTGAAAATAAGGGAAAATGGAAGTATACAACAGTAACTGGTTCACTGCAATTTTGAAGTCTAGCCAAGAAATCACAGCCTGTTTCTTCCTCAGGTCTCAGTCCTACTTCCTAGGAAGGATTTTCCCACTGCTTTCCAGTTCAGCTCAGTTCAGTCTCTCAGTTGTGTCTGACTCTTTGAGACCCCATGAACTACAGCACACCAGGCATCCCTGTCCAACACTAACTCCCAGAGTTTACTCACACTCATGTCCATTGAGTCAGTGATGCCATCCAACCATCTCATCCTCTGTCTTCCCCTTCTCCTCCAGCCTTCAATCTTTCCCAGCATAAAGGTCTTTTCAAATGAGTCAGTTCTTCACATCAGGTAGCCAAAGTATTGGAGTTTCAGCTNAGGCCTGGCATGCTGCGATTCCTGGGGTCGCAAAGAGTTGGACACGACTGAGCGACTGAACTGAACTGATGAGCCATTACCCTAAACCTTTCTAAGCTAGTAACAAAGGTTCTTTGGTTTTGGGATTTGATATTTGGCCTGACACCATTTTTTAATCTGAAAATCTTCTCTATGGAGAAATGGGGATGAGAAATAATTTTATATTTGAACATAGCAAGTACTGGATCTTTTATATATTTTCTTTAAGTTTTCTTGAAAATGATACAGTTCCTTTTTTAACCTCTTCTCTCTCATATTTATATGTGACTAAAAGAAGCTATTGGGCAATCTCAACATTCTAGCTGGAATTCTTTTTAGCCAAATCTACCAGTTCATTAGTTATCTTTTGAATTTTTCATGTCACTGCAGGTGACAGTTTTGCTAACTTTTCTACTATTCTCCTCAAGCGCCATCAGGCTTTTACTCAAGTCCCTCAAAACCCCTCCTAACTTCTCCCACCACTCTGTCCCAGAGTCAGTGTCCCATGTTTTAGGCTTCATTACACCAACACCCAACTTCCAGTTCTCACAATCTGTTCTAATTATCTACTATCAGGTACAAAACATTTCAAACAGCGGCTTCAAACAGTAATAGCACTTATTTCGATCACAAATTCTGGGTTTGACTGGGCTTGGATGGATGGTTCACACTCAGGATCTTACGAGGCTGTCGCGGTGCCTGGGACAGGTGTTATCACCAAATCTTCATCACTCACATCTGTCATCTAGGCTGGGAGGCCTCTAAGGTGCCACTTTATCTTCACATGATCTTTCCACGTGGTGGACACAGGAGAGAAGAACTTCTTACACGGGGCAGAAGCTCCCACAGTGACTGTCCCAGGACACACTGGCAGAGCCAAAGGACTTCTCCAACTCAGACCCAGAAGTCACCCAGATCTCCTCCTTGGCATTCTATCATCAAGGCAGTCACAAAGACCTGCCAGATTCAAGGAGCGGGTTGGGACCTCAACTCCCCTTCTTGTTTTCTCCTTTATTAAAAAAAAAGTTCATAGACATATATATTAACACTACTTCAGATATGCTTGAAGGATGATTACTTTTAGCAGGAAAGGCGATCTAAACTTCTGATGATGCAACCAGTGTCTACCAATGATGTTAGAAACATCTTATGTATGAAGCAGCTGACCTCTGTGGATGGTCAAGAGAGATGGAAAGAAGGTGATGATATAAACCATATGAGGATGTGCATTTGGAGAGAAAATTGGGATCCAGAGGAAATGAAGACATCAAATTCTTAACACACATAGATCCATACTTTTAAGGACGTTAGAATGTGTCTTTAATATGTTTCTTGAAGGGCAAGAAGCAACAGTTAGAACCAGCCATGGAACAATGGACTGGTTCAAAATTGGGAAAGGAGTACATCAAGGCTCTATATTGTCACCCTGCTTATTTAATTTATATGCAGAGTATATCTTGCAAAATGCTGCACTGGATGCAGCTCAAGCTGGAATCAAGATTGCCAGGGGAAATATCAAGAACCTCAGATGTGCAGATGACACCATCCTAATGGCAGAAAGTGAAGAGGAACCAAAGAGCCTCTTAATGAAAGTGAAAGAGGAGAGTGAAAAAGTTGGCTTAAAACTCAACATTCAAACAACTAAGATCATGGTATCTGGTCCCATCACTTCATGGCAAATAGATGGGGAAACAATGGAAACTATGACAGACTTAATTTTCTTGGACTCTAAAATCACTGTAGATGGTGACTACAGTCATGAAATTAAAAGACACTTGCTCTTTGGAAGAAAAGCTATGACCAACCTAGACAGCATATTAAAAAGCAGAGACAGTACTTTGCCAATAAATGTGTGTATAGTCAAAGATATGGTTTTTCCAGTAGTCATGCACAGATATGAGACTTGGGCAGTAAAGAAGGCTGAATGCTGAAGAACTGATGCTTTCAAACTCTGGATTGGAGAACACTCTTGAGAGTGCCTTAGACTGCAAAGAGGCCAAACCAGTCGATCCTAAAGGAAATCAACCCTGAATATTCTTTGGAAGGAATGCTGAAGCTGAAGCTCCAATACTTTGGCCATCTAATGCAAAGAACGAACTCATTGGAAAAGACCCTGATGCTGGGTAAGATTGAAGGCAGGAGGAGAAGGGGATGACAGAGGACAAGATGGTTGGATGGCATCACCAGCTCAAAGGATGTGAGTTTGTGCAAACCACAGGAGATGGTAAAGGACAAGGAAACCTGGCATGCTTTAGTCCATGGTGTCACAAAGAGATGGACACAACTGAGCAACTGAACAAGAACAAGAATATGCTATTTAGAGCAGAAATAGTTGAAAACCACTCTCTCTTTTCAGATTTAGGGAAATTCCAAGGTGTAACGTTCTGTTCCAAGAATATCAGACTTGCAGAATGTGTTTTACTGAAGGCAGGCAGGCAATTCCCTGCTTCACAGTAATCAATATTTTCATGCCCTGTCCTGCAAATGCAAATAGAAAGCTTGCTCTAAACTCCTGATGCCTTTCAGAAAGTTACAGGACATAGTATTTTTTCCGCCTTGTTTATTTTTGTCCTGGATAGCAGTCAATGAGGGATTCAGTTGTTTTACTATTATAACTAACATTTATTTATCTTTTCTCTGAGAATCCCATACCTTTTGTACAGGAGTAGCCAAGTTCAGAGTCACAATAAGACTAAGGAGGCAATACAGACCTGGAACACCTGAATCTTGCTACTCTATTCCTGGTCCACCAGATGTGGTGTCTCTGAGCCTCACTTTCCTGTTCTGTATAGAAGAGCTAAGTGGATGTTTTCTTCTACTAGAAATGACACTATGCTGTATGTGTCTTGGATAAGAAGTGAATTAAAACCAGAAAATATCTTTGCACTAATGTTTCTTTTAAGTCCTTTCACAGTGCTACTGTTGTGGGATCAGGTGGATGGATTTCTTTCTTTCAAGAAGTCTGAAAGACTTCTTTCAAGGTTCTTTTATGTCTAAATCATAATTTAATAAATAGATCATTTCAGAAAAACAATACTGTCTGGTACGTTCCAATTTCAAGGAAGTTTTCGCTTCTCTGAGTNTAAGTCCTTTCACAGTGCTACTGTTGTGGGATCAGGTGGATGGATTTCTTTCTTTCAAGAAGTCTGAAAGACTTCTTTCAAGGTTCTTTTATGTCTAAATCATAATTTAATAAATAGATCATTTCAGAAAAACAATACTGTCTGGTACGTTCCAATTTCAAGGAAGTTTTCGCTTCTCTGAGTGTATCTGGTCTGTAATTCTAGGGGAGCATCAGGTGTCTGCCCGCAGTGGCTGTTTCCTGTGTTTACACTTTGGCCCAGGCCTCCCTTGGTACCGAGCCTGAACAATTTTGCAATGCTGTTTGTTTTTCAGGGGCTTTGTCCGGCTCCTATATCTATATACCACATGCTCCACAATGCCCAGTGTATTTGTTGGTACTCAATAAATATTTGAGAAAGAAACAAATTTGTTTTCCCATCACCTTCTAATACGCCGATAGACATCAAACCTGAGTTAGAAGTTCGGGATGATGATGTTTCTAAACTGGATACAAACAAAGAAGTTCTTGTTTCTGCCATTTTGAGAAAGTCATGTGAGTGCTGGAGATCAGAGGAGAAAGGCTTTGCAGATGCCTGGAAGCCAGTCCAGTCTACAGGACTCCAGGGAGAGCACTGGCCGCCTTTCCTCCTGCACAGTTGCAACACAGGTGGCCACAGTTGTTTACCAACCCTGATCCAATTCCTATCTCTGACCTCATTTCTTTAATCCACAAATATCAGGTCACTGTATATTTTAATCTTATTCAATTCCCAGGAAAAGGCCTGCTGTCATAATCAGATTTCAGCTGAGGAGTGAAAGCCATGATATGAAAAGTCTAGCATCCTGTGACAAACTTGGATTAAGCTATGATTGTACAAATGTTGTCACTGCAAAATCCAAGGTCAGAATTTACATACTCTTCCTTAATGATGACTTGCTAGCTTTGGCTTGACTATGATGTAATCAACTGAAAACATTCTATTATTGTTTGGCAGATCTTGTTATCCCTTAATATTTTTGAAACTATTAAACTAAACAATAAATGATCTTTCTGGGAAATGCTGCAATGGAGGTGCTTCTGGAGGTGGACTTTTCCTAGTTCTATTTCTGATAAATAATCAGGTTTTTTTTTCCCTTTAAATAATTACAGAGATTGTTCTATTGCTCAAATGACCATTTGGGACAGGGGTTTTCCTGTCTGCCTTCCTTCCCTTTGATTTCTATTTTTAATGAATGAAAGTAGGGTGAGAACTTACAGGGCTGGTTGTCATAATTGCTATTGCTAGGTGTGGACATTAGTCACAATAGCGATTTATGCAGGCTTTCAAGTTACCATATGGAAGTGCAGATCCAATGGGGAGAGAGAACGGGGTTCCCTTGTCCCATTCTGCCCTGCAGTGCCGAGGCATTATAGAATAATCAACAGAAGCAAGTTGCTTTAGATTCAGATATTACCTGGATTCCCAGTCTTTCAATCCATGATACTTGGGTAAGTGACACTTCTTTATAAGTCTCAGTGCCCATGTCTGCATAAGACAGTGGTAACCATCTCATGGAACAATGTCTGTGTAAATGAGATGATGCTTATCAAGTGGTCAGCACAGAGCTGGGAGCATAATGAGTTCAATCAATGGCATCCAGTACTATTACATCTCAAATAATGCCTGACTTCTGTGAATCTACTGGGGAAAAGGATTCAAAACCCTCTTGATATAGGGGTGTGAAATATCTCAGTATTTTCTTCCAGTTCACAGGGTACCTCCTTGAAACTTGGCAAATGTGGAAAACAACATTACGGCAGGGCTGCCTTAGAGATGTGATCATTTCAGGGTTTCTCCATATCCTAAACATCCCAATTTTTTTTTAATCCATTTAAGACACATTTAGGAATTCCTGGCAGGGGTCATGTTAATGACATTAAATAAACACAGGTTTTATAGCCAGAGAACTGGGTGAGCTTGGGATATTCATTAACATCTCTGAGCCTCCATATTCTCAGCTGTATAGGAGGTATAAGACTTGCTTTGAAATGTGGTCATGAGAATAAAAAAGGAAAACAAGATTTCAATGTAAAAGGTTTCAGTTTAACAGTAGCAGTAGAGAGAGACCCAGGAGGAAGAATCTATTATGTCTAAATTTTTCTTTCTGGTAAATGTTCCTTCTATTCTCCTCAACCTCATGGCACACGTTACCAGCATTTGGAGCAACTAATAAGTAGTCCGGAGAAGGCAATGGCACCCCACTTCAGTACTCTTGCCTGAAAAATCCCATGGACAAAGGAGCCTGGTGGGCTGCAGTCTACGGGATCGTGAAGTGTTGGACATGACTGAGCGACTTCACTTTCACTTTTCACTTTCATGCATTGGGGAAGGAAATGGCAACCCACTCCAGTGTTCTTGCCTGGAGAATCCCAGGGGCGGGCGGTGGAGCCTGGTGGGCTGCTGTCTATGACACTGTATTGGTCTCAGCCACAGTAAACCTTTTGCCCAGAGAGAATGTAAAGTCTACTAGCAGAAAGCTGGTGCTCTCTTACCGGCCTTTAGCAAGGACCTGATTCCCTTCAACAAAATGAGTAATGGTTGTTGAAAAAAGCCTATGTGCATTTATATAGTGAGATGTGTTTTATGGGATGAGGTGAGTAGTGAAAAAGTAATCATTACCATAATTTTATAACCTAGACATAAAAAAGTGGAGAAGGACCAGTTTTCTTAAATATTTGCCATTTAATATCTTCAGGCAAGTCAATATATTGTCTTATAAATCAGCAAGCAGTAGCCTGGGGTTAGAGGCTGGAAGGTTTAGAGGAGGAAGGAATCTTAGATGTCACATAACACTATCTGCCTTTCACAAAGAGGATCAAACACAAGACCACAGAGGGCCAGGGAACATGCCAAGGTTAGGCACTGCCATTTGTTTTGACTATCTCTAGAGAGATTCTCAGCTTCCCTGGTGGCTCAGATGGTAAAGAATCTTCCTGCAGTGCAGAAGGCCTGGGTTCAATCCTGGGTCAGGAATATCCCTTAGAGNCAAACACAGGACCACAGAGGGCCAGGGAACATGCCAAGGTTAGGCACTGCCATTTGTTTTGACTATCTCTAGAGAGATTCTCAGCTTCCCTGGTGGCTCAGATGGTAAAGAATCTTCCTGCAGTGCAGAAGGCCTGGGTTCAATCCTGGGTCAGGAATATCCCTTAGAGAAGGAAATGGCAACCCACTCCAGTATTCTTGCCTGGAGAATTCCATGGACAGAGGAGCCTGGCAGGCTACAGTCCATGGGGTTGCAAAGAGTCGGACACAACTGAGTGACTAATACACACACACACACACACACACACACACACACATTCTCATGACACACACTACCTCTCTCTGGAAAGTGAAGTAAGAGTTATGCAACTGAATTCTGAAATAAGGTCAGTTATAAAAGCCTGTGGTGGCCACCTTTTCTTTTATTGTTTAGAAAAGGCTCGTCTGAACTTGTTTTCAGGAGACACAGACTGAGAGAGAAGGAATATATTTTTTCACATGTCAGGAAGCCAGGACTCATAGAACAGCCACATCTAGAGAAAGGTGAGATAAAAAAATCACTGTGAAATACAGACTGTTCACGAGCTGGTTCTGAAATGCAGGCTTTGTGAGAAAGAACCAAAGGCAACAGAGAGCACAGCCCATAACCACGTGCTCTTGGTGTGGATGTGCTGGACGGAATGTCCATGTGGTTGGATCACAGAAATGATCCACTGGAAAGAAGGTTGCACTGTTTCTCAAAGGCAGACAAGGGAGGAAAGCAACATTTGCTGAGCTTCCCTTAGCCCTGGAAGTGCTTACAAACAGCAAGGTCAGTATTTGAACCTAGGTTCAGCTAAGTTTAAAGTCCAGGTTATTTCCCAGCAAGCCAAAGAAATGTCCCAACTCCAGCCTCCTCTTGGAGTGTGGACAAGCAAGTATCTCTTCCAGCAGGTGATTATAGTTTCCACAGACGGGAATTGTGTACAGGGCTGGGGGGAAGGCCAGAAGCTGCAACGCGTTTGGCACAAAGGCTGGAACTGCAGGAACTATTCCAGACGAACTAGTCATCACAGCTGACTGGTAAGGGAAGTTGACTTTAGGGAATCAATATCTGCAAGCATCTTCATTGCACCATTATGTAGACAAACTAAACTGATTGGTTAAACTAATAGTTAGGATCAGACTTTGTTTTGGAACTTATTAAAATGAGAGAGAAGAAGCTTCCTGAAACACAGACTCTCAATAGTCAAGAGGGAGATTGTGGGAGAGGGAATTCCGCTTAAAATGGGAAACCAAATATTACAAGACTAAAATTTTGTTGACATATTATAGAAAGTAAAACTAAAATCCCATGTTATGAAAGTAATGAATTCATAGGTCATTCTTTAAAATAAAAACAGTCCACACTTTATACCCAAACACTCTTCCATCTTGTAGAATCACTGAAAGATTCCAAGTGTTCTTATTCATCTTCCCTCTTCTGAAAAAGGGCACATGCTTTCACAGATACATGCACTGCGAGTCCAGAAGTGGACAGCATTGTACTCTCACTGTCCAAGGCCACTTCATGGTGCTGGGCACACACAAAGAGGCGTTTCTTTAAAATCAAAACACTCACACCAACCATCCACAGAAGGTTCCTTCACCTGCTGTCTCCTGGTCCACTGGCAAGACCTGAAGGAGAAACCTCTCTTCTTGGATTGAGACTCTGGAGCTCTTGTCCATCCTTCCATATTCTCCAGTAACTCCCCTCCACAGAGAATCATCTGATCAGGAAGGCTCACTGGCCATGCAAGAGTTGACATTTACCCATTGCAGTATAGGTGGCTTGGGACTTAGTTCTCCTAAACGTCAGTGTCCTCATCTATAAAATTTGTTAAGATAAAGGCTCCTTCATAAGCCTGATCCTGCATATTATATGGGAAAATATATAAAGTACTGAGCACATACTATGAGCCTTAAAACACAGATTCATCGCACGGTTAGAGTACAGCAGTGTCCAGGGGTGCCCAGCATCTTGCTGTGCAGGCTCTCCTTCCAGCTACTAGGGCACCTTGACTTACAGCCTCTGGACCCTGGACTTAACAGAAAGCTAAGTCTCTTCTGGAGAGAGTCCATGTGTCTAGTATTTCTATCCTGTGCAGGGAGAATTCAACTGCTTCTCAGTCTCCTACATTTTAAGTTGGTTGTTCTCTTCTGATTTCCAGCCCAGAATCTCTTGCATTAGCTTCTCTTCACAAATTCTATTCAGGTCAAATTGCATGGTTGGTTTTGTCTTTTAGCATCTGCTATTAATTAATTCAAAATTTCCCAGGTTTTCTTTCAGCCCTTATTGTGTTTCCTCAGACACCTCTCTTAGAATGTATCTTTTGTCCCCAAACACCTGGGATCCATATCAATTCTATTTTCCACAGTTTCTTACTCTGAGCAACTGCACTGCACATAAATGAGCTTCTAAACATAAGTGAAAGGGAGGCTGAGATATATATATACTAATTATTCATCCATTCTTCACAAATGACTTATCGGGCACCTCCTAGTATTTGGCGTTTTTAAATATCAGAAGACATGTCTATTAATATAAAACAGTTCCAGTCCTCAAGAAACTTAATCTGGGAGAAGATAAACACAAAGCTTTTAATATAATATGTCATACGGTCTACAACAAATCAGTGGTTCTCAACACTGGCTGCACATTAGAATTGCCTGCTTTCAGTTTGACTCCAACCTGGACCAGTGGAAACAAAGTCTCTCAGTAGGGTCTGGGTATTGTGTTTTGATAAATTTCCAGGTGGTTTCATTCTGCAGGCAGGTTGGGGAACATTCTAGACAGGGGAAAGCATGGGATGCTTTGAGACCACAAAGAAGAGGCGTGAATACTAACTGATAATTACCAAAAGGCTACTAAGCAAGAGGACACCTGTGTTGAATCTTAACAGGTGAGTTGTCCAGGTGAAGCTGAAGAAAAGCCATTCCAAGCACAGAGGAGCAAGAAGAGTTCATAGAATTGCAAATAATTCTTGATAGAGTTTGGATAAGGCTAAAGTGTTTGGACATTCTCTGGTAGACAAAGGACAACCATCAAATGGCCATTAGCAAGACAATTGTATGATTAATCTTAGGTACTTCTGAAGGACCAAGGCATCAACGGGGGAGGAAATCGTACTTTCTTTGCAATTCTGTCCCAACAAGAAACTATCTTCCCTTGAATAAAACCTTCAAAATTCTTGGCACCTCCCTTGGATTCAGATATTACAAACAGGAAACTCTACCCATGAACTAACCTTCGCCCTGTCCTTTCCTGAAACAAAGAACAGCTGTTCTCCCACTTCTATGTGTCTGGAGGAAAGAAGGGCCCCTGGTATTCTCAGCTGACTTCAAAGAAATGACTTGACTTTGTACAGATCAGTCACAGGGACATACTGATGACATTTTACTGTCAATGTACTGAGACATTTTAGTTTTTACAAGTATTTGTCTGTAACAGGGTGCAGTTGATACAGACAAAGGATCCCCCGGATCTTAGCCGCTGCAGAGAAAATATAATTCATTCCTTGGAACAGGGCCTGAGCTCTGAAGAAATGAAGCAGTAGGGATGTGTAAGTGCTCTCTCTCTCTAATTTTTAGGACACAAGTCCATTCACACATCAGCCAAGCCTCTGGAACAGCTTCAGCTATTGCTTATGGTGGTAGATGTTATGTTGTTTATTTATGTTTAGATTTACTTTGTGGCCTTAATTCTAAGATACACTATCGATTTAATGCTAATATTTTAGGGGGAGAAGAAGGAGAAGATAAAAATTAAATTTAATGTATGTTTTATTTGTGAAATAACCTGATTTCAAAAATAATCAAATATACATATGGGGGTGGGGATAGAAAAAAGCTGAAGTAAAACGTTCATTGTTCACTTGTGTCTGACTCTTTGTGAACCCATGGACTGTAGCCTGCCAGGCTCCTCTGTCCATGGGATTCTTTAGGCAAGAATATTGGAGTGGGGAGCCATTCACTTCTCCAGGCAATCTTCTCAACCCAGAGGCTGAACCTGGGTCTTCTGCATTGCAGCAAATTCTTTACTGTCTGAGCCACTAGGGAAGCCCAGGAAAAGGTATGCTCTCTCCTAAAAGTCTCCAGGAGAGAAAGCAAAGATTTCTCAAGGTACTAGGAATTTTAGAATCAGTGGGATCCAAAGTTCTGTTTTCCAACAGAGAAATCTGAGGCCTAGGAAAGCTAAGAGATTTGCTTCAGGTTCCAGAGGGAATTCTATGATGATGAAGCCAGGGCCAGAAACCTCATCTCCCATCCTCAAGTTTGGTTTGCTTTCCCTGATACCACAACACTCCAAATAATTCCTGCAATGAAGACAATTTCATCCTTTCTCCTCATATTTATGGCTGGGGAAACTATTCAGAGATAAAGCATGGAAATAAATAAAGTGTATCATAACTGAATATATTTTAGAAAAAAAAAAAAACAAGGAAAAGATCATGGCACTTCAGTTCTCAACAAGAACTGTTAATTTATTCAATGGCTGTTATCTTGAGTAGATGACACCCACATGTAAAATGGCATTTTGGTGTGTCAAAATGACTGGTTTTACTTGTTTTTTGGATCCTAAAGCCAATTATTATTTTTAACACCCTTTGATATGCTAAGTGAGGCTAATAAGGGCAGTTTTCTTGCGTGTTTATTAGTCATCACCATCATCTTACATATGTGTACATATTTTTACTACTTTTAAAGTGTCAGTAAGTTATATTTAAGCCACAAGAGACATAAAGCAGCTATTGCCTCAGAATTTCTCCTAGGAAATACTTAATTGGCAGGAGCGGTGAAAGATGCGGTATTTGTCCACATGGTTTCAAATCCTTCTCCTGTCACCAGCTGTGTGACCTTGAGTAACTGATTTAACCCCTCTGTGCTTGTAACATGGAGCAATAGGAGTAGTGTTTTGTGCACTTGTTTTTAAAATTAAATAAGGTAATCCGTGAAAAGTGCTTATCAAGTCATTTGGCCTGGTCTAACTCTTCTATATCGTTTGCTAGACTATTTACCCTTCATTACTAATGTATTGATGGCCTCTAATGAAAAAGGCAGTGGCACCCCACTCTAGTACTCTTGCCTGAAAATCCCATGGATGGAGGAACCTGGAAGGCTGCAGTCTATGGGGTCGCTAAGAGTTGGACACGACTGAGCGACTTCACTTTCACTTTTCACTTTCATGCATTGGAGAAGGAAATGGCAGCCCACTCCAGTGTTCTTGCCTGGAGAATCCCAGGGATGGGGGAGCCCGGTGGGAGGCCGTCTATGGGGTCGCACAGAGTTGGACACAACTGAAGCGACTTAGCAGCAGCAGCAGCAGCAATAATTAAAAGACGCTTACTCCTTGGAAGGAAAGTTATGACCAACCTAGATAGCATATTCAAAAGCAGAGACATTACTTTGCCAACAAAGGTCTGTCTAGTCAAGGCTATGGTTTTTTCCAGTGGTCATGTATGGATGTGAGAGTTGGACTATAAGGAAAACTGAGCACTGAAGAATTGACGCTTTTGAACTGTGGTGTTGAGAAGATTCTTGAGAGTCCCTTGAACTGCAAGGAGATTCAACCAGTCCATCCTAAAGGAGAGCAGTCCTAGGTGTTCATTCGAAGGAATGATGCTACAGCTGAAACTCCAATACTTTGACCACCTTGTGCGAAGAGTTGACTCATTGGAAAAAACTCTGATGCTGGGAGGGGTTGGGGGCAGGAGGAGAAGGGGATGACAGAAGATGAGATGGCTGGATGGCATCACCAACTCAATGGACGTGAGTCTGAGTGAGCTCCAGGAGTTGGTGAATGACAGGGAGGCCTTGTGTGCTGCGATTCCTGGGGTAGCAAAGAGTCGGACACGACTGAGTGACTGAACTGAACTGAACTGAATAACTAACACTTAGTGAATGTTTATTATGTACCAAAGTGTAAGATGGCAACCCACTCCAGTATTCTTGTCTGGAGAATTCCATGGGCAGAGGAGCCTGGAAGACTACAGTCTATGGGATCACAAAGACTTGACATGACTGAGCAACTAACACACACACACACACACACACACACACACACACACACACCATTCTAAGAGGGCTTCCCTGGTGGCTCAGTGGTAAAGAATCCACCTGCAATCCAGGAGACCCAGGTTCCATCTGTGGGGAGGGAAAATCCCCTGGAGGAGGGCATGGCAACCCATTCCAGTATTCACTCCAATATTCTGCCTCCAGTGGACAGAGGAGCCTGGTGGGCTACACTCCATAGGGTCAAAAAGAGTCAGACACGACTGAAGCGACTTAATGTGCATGTGTGCACATGTACCCTATATGCACACACACACACACACACACACACACACACACGCACACAGCATTCTAAGAACTTCACAGGTAGTAACTCAATTTTCACAATGACCATTTGAGGTGAGAACCATTACTACTATGTGTTTTGCAAATGAGAAAATTGAAATACAGAGATAAAACACTTGTCCAAAGTCTTGAGGATGGAAGGCTGTAGAGCTGGGACTCAAACTCAGAAAGTGGTTCTGAGCTCTGCTTTCGCCTCCCTACATGTGCCAGGCATGGGGGCAATGGCACTGAGAACCATATGGTTCCTGCCCTTTCAGTAGTAGTGTGTGCTTAGTCATGCCTGGTTCTTTGCAACCCTATGAACTGTAGCCCTCCAGGCTCCTCTGTCCATAGGATTTTCCAGGCAAGAATACCGAAGTGGGTTGCATTCCCTTCTCCAGGGGATCTTCCTGACCCAAAGACTAAGCCCACGTCTCATATCTCCTGCACTGGCAGCAGGATTCTTCACCACTAGCATGATATGGGAAGCCCTCAGAGAGCTCACTGGAAACCAGTGCAGTCCCCCTAAAAGAGAGGTAAGCTCTCTGCACACAACAGAGACAGTTCCAAGCTCTTCCCTGGAGCTTGGGCAAGTGTCAGGTACTGTTAATCCTTCTATTGTTCAGACTTAATATACATGTGTGCACATGTACCCTATACACACACACACACACAGCATTCTAAGAACCTCACAAGTAGTAACTCAATTTTCACAATGACCATTTGAGGTGAGAACCATTACTACTATGTGTTTTGCAAATGAGAAAATTGAAATACATAGATAAAACACTTGTCCAAAGTCAGAACTGCTTTCTCTGCTTTCTATGGGCCACACACATACCCTGAGCTGAGAACCACAGCATTACCAACCTCTGGTCCCTCCCCACAACACTTGCCACCCTATCTCGAAAAGCCACTTCCAGATTCCAGGTCCCTGACCATCTCTATACACAGACCCTGTCATTTTCATGACAACCTTTCTAATATTCTAAATTTCCTTTCTGTGGGTTGCCAGGCAAATACATCCTGGCACCCAGTGAAAGCTTCTTGTTCAAAACATCACACATTACACAGATGATGACTCAACACTCATTGTTGAGTGTGCCCAACCTCTATGCTTCAGAGATAGAAATGAATTCAGTCTCCTTTATGTTACAGTGCCATCTCTCCTGAGGATGAGGCCTGTAGTTCTTCTGCGTCCAACTTCTCATACGTATATTATGATTTCTACTTTTGCAAAACAGGACATTGTTTAACCAAGCACTTATGGGAGGAAGCACAGCCCAGTGAGCAGAACAATGATTTGAAAGTCCTGGGTTCTATTTTCAGCTCCCCTGTTGACCAGCCGTGCATTCAGCCCTAGGAAGGTCAAAAGCAGAATGGCCTTGCGCTGCCGACTTTCTCTGTATGTACAGCTCTGGATGGAAAACAAATCAGGCATCTGGCTCTCAGCCTTGAGAAGCTATGGCCTTTGGAGAATAGATGTGTAGTCACACTTTGTTTTCCTTTTTAAAGCAAAAGAACAGAACAAATTCTCTCTTGGGGCCGGGGGAGGGTGGGTACAGAATGAGCTGGCAGAGAATGGAATAGAGAAAACACATAACCTTTTAAACAATCCAGGGGTTAAGGGACTGTTTGAGCCATTTAGATCAAAGAGGGCTCTTTGGAGTAAGTTGGAGTTGCCTGTGTTTTAACCCAGAAGGAGCTAAGATTTGAAAGACTTCTCCAAACTTGGACAATGGCAGGCATCCAGAACTCTACCTATAGGGGCCTGTAGGGGCCAGGCAGGAGATGCCAGTGAGTGAGGCTTGTGGGCAAAGGGGGAAGTACCGGCCCCCTCTAAAGCCATCTGCTGCAAGCCAGTGCCAGCTGCTTGTCATGGGGAGAAGCAGGCTACTGTGGCTTGAATAACTGTGTTTTCAAGGGACACTAAACAATTAAAAATTTTGTCATTAGAACTTGATTTTAAATGATGGAGTCTAGTCAATATTTAAAGAGGCATTGAACAGACAAACTGAACTTACCGCAGACTAAGCTATACACTTAAAGGTGGAATAGAGTTTCATAAGAATTTTAATTATGTGCTCTGCTATGAATGGATAGAAGCTACACAACAGTGTTGTTCAAACTTGACTGCACATTAGAATACCAAGAAATTTTAAAAACACTGCTATCTGGACCCCCCACGAAGGTTCTGATTTAATGACAGAGGGCTGCAGTCTGAGTACTAGAATTTTCAATTACTCCCAGGTGATTCTAGTATGCAGTTTCATTGAGAGGGATTGTGTTAGAGTGTTGGAAAAGGCAATGGCACTCCACTCCAGTACTCTTGCCTGGAAACTCCCATGAACGGAGGAGCCTGGTGGGGTCCTAAGAGTCGGACATGACTGAGCGACTTCACTTTCACTGTTCACTTTCATGCATTGGAGAAGGAAATGGCAACCCACTCCAGTGCTCCTGCTTGGAGAATCCCAGGGAAAAGGGAGCCTGGTGGGCTGCCATCTATGGGGTCGCACAGAGTCAGACACGACTGAAGCGACTTAGCAGCAGCAGCAGCGTTAGGGTGTTATTAAAAAAATTGGAAGAATTTCAGAAAGGTGTGTGAGTTTTAACTTGATAAAGTGCCCAGTTAATTCCTGAACTTCAGTCAGAGTTGACATTCAGTATGAACTTCTTTTTCTGTTTTTAGCTGGGACGCCTAACTCTAGCTTCATTGCTGGTGGCCCTAATGTCTTTGAGCTCATTAAGAACCAGTGCTGACAACAGGAGATCTCTGGGCAAACAAGGCTATTGCATTGTTATAAAGGTCAAACACCACAAAAACCAAAGGACAAGTGCAAGCCTAAGCATAGATAAGTATTTACAGGGGAAATTAATTTGTTGTCTGATGGCCATGAACTAGGGGATAGAGAAAACTGAGTCTTTCATATGTGAAATTCAATCTGTCTCATATCCTAATACCTATAAAACTCACCATATGAAGCTAATAATTGATATATAAAACTAATATTTTCCATTTTTTTCTTCCTTATTTTGTAGGTTTTATGTATCATATAAAAAAATGATTGTCAGTGGTTAGATCTCTGGCTAGTTTTTATTTCAGCTTTGGTTTCTCTTGATATATTTCTCATAAAAGGTATTAGTGTGGATTAAATACATTAAGTCATGTGCAATGGGAAGTTCCTCTTTTCCAGAGGTCTCAGAACAGGCCCAATAGAGTTTATGCCAAAAAGCCCACATTCTGTAACAAGATGGTAGCTTCAGGGACCCCATAAGAGGTTATGGAAGTGGTTTTACCCAGGTGATCACACTGGCAACTTCCAGCCTATGGAAAATGACTTTAAAGAAGTTGGCATAAGGATTTCTTTGGGGGATGTTATCAGTTCAGCAAGTGTTCCCATCCTCACCCTCCACTCCAGAGAGACGTGCTGCTTCTTTAACACAAACTGAAAGAGAGGCCTATCAATGGAGCCACTCAGAGCTTGCTACATGTGTTCCAGTAAGAGTCATAGGGACTGATGCCTGACTCACACTTAAAACTACAGGGGACTGTGGCCTGAATTAGCCTTTTCTGGTATTCAGGACTGAGCTACATGGGGAATAAGCAGCATTTCCAGAATTTGGTGGGGCAACTAAGGATCTACTCAAGAAAAAAACAGAGTGGGTCATCTTGGAAGAGATTGCCTGGATGGCTGACATGGCCTCCTTAGGAAGGATGTACCACTAGAAGCCAAGAGAATGAAGAAATAGTCAGTGGCCTGAGAAAGCATAGAGTCAGCAGAACAGTTCCTGAAACATGCCCTGTGCAAAAGAAGATATTTTCACAAAAACTCACCAAAGTGCCCCCTGGGGGAAAAGTCAATTGGGACTCCACCACACATAGAGGATCACAATGGCAGATTATAGTGGCCAGTCAAGCTCATTCCACCTTTCCACCTGAGCCTTGCTTTCCCCCCACCTCCCCTATTGCTAGATGGTCAGAAAGCACAACTAGAAAAGGGAGAGAAGACAGAGGGGAAAGAGAGGGGACCCAGCTACTCCCCTCCTCTGCCTGGATCTCCAGCCTGACGATAATAGCTGTGAGAGAAAACAGAGCTACCGTGTACCTGGATTGGACTTTCTACTACACTAGACATTTTACCTCACTTACTACCTGTTGATCGGAGAAGGCAATGGCACCCCACTCCAGTACTCTTGTCTGGAAAATCCCACGGACGGAGGAGCCTGGTGGGCGGCAGTCCATGGAGTTGCAAAGAGTTGGACACGACTGAGCGACTTCACTTTCACTTTTCACTTTCCTGCATTGGAGAAGGAAATGGCAACCCACTCCACTGTTCTTGCCTGGAGAATCCCAGGGACAGGGGAGCCTGGTGGGCTGCCATCTATGGGGTCGCACAGAGTCGGACACGACTGAAGCAACTTAGCAGCAGCAGCAGCACTACCTGTTGGTAGTCAGAAACGCCAATGGACAGCTACCCAGAGCTGTAGTGGTTAGTGGAATCTAGGCGTTCAGAGTGAACAGTCAAAACAGCAGGAGCAGAAGCAAAATTAAAATTGCTTTCTGTGTGTGACCAACCAAGTCCAACTCATACAAGAAGCCAGTTTAACTTGAACACTGAAAAGGTCTTTGTGGTATGGAGTCAATTTAGCAAAGGTGAGATGTGATGTCACAACCATCTGCTCAAATTCTCATCTTTGTCATCAGCTTTGCTACCTTAAAGGTAGCTCAGAGGATAGAGCATCTTCCTTCAATGTAGGAGACCCAGGTTCAATCCCTGGGTCAGGAAGATCCCCTGGAGAAGGAAATGGCAACCCACTCCAGTATCCTTGCCTGGAGAATCCCATGGACAGAAAAGCCTGGTAGACTACAGTCCATGGAGTCACAAAAGTCAGACATGACTGAGTGACTTCACTTTCACTTTGCTACCTCAAAGATACATTAAGTTATGACAATTTCTGCGAATGGTAATAGGTAGCTCCTATGAAGAGTTCCATGGTCAAAGATACCAGCAAAAAACTAGTTTTCTCAAAAAATAAATAGATTTTTCTTGCTGTAGGTACTCTAAGAATCTCTAATAGTTTAATACACATTGTGAAATCTATAAAATGGGGTTTAAGATATAGCAGTTTCATATTCATTTGTTCATTAAATGTTCTTATTCTTCAAACTTCAGGTTTTCATTCAATTAATATTTCCTGAATGCCTACTATGTGCAAGCATGGGAGTTGGGGATTAACTGAATACATTAGACATCATCTTTTCCCTAAAAGACATGATATTCTAACAGATTGTTTAGCTGAGTACCTTCTTCTGTAGAATTCTCTTAAAAGAGTCATGCCCTATGCCATTTCCAGATCTCTACCACTGAAAAGCTATTCGTTAACCCAAATATACAAATCACCTGAGAACAAAACTGCCTTGTAAGAAAGATCTTATTTTTTTACAGAGAAAGAAATATCATGATATCTCTTATATGCAGAATCATTAAAAAAATGATACAAAAAAACTTATTTACAAAACAAACAGATTCACAGACTTAGAGAATGAACTTAACGATTACCAGCAGGGAAAGATGGATAGTTAGGGAGTTTGGGATTGATATGTGCACACTGCTATATTTAAAATGGATAGCCACCAAGGACCTACTGTATAGCACAGGGAACTTTGCTCAACATTATGTAACAATATAAAATGGGAAAAGAATTTGAAAAAGAAAATATACATGTATATGCAAAAAGAAGTGACACATTTTTGTAGAAGGGAATAAACATACATTCACAATCAAGTATGACACAAATGCTTCAGTTTCCTTTTCCATATTTGGTCAGTTTTAGTTAGGATGGAAACTTTGATAAAGTCACAAAGCTGTCCACTTCTCTTTTTCTTGGGCCTGACACCTTCCTATGTATCAGACATCACACCCCCACATTTCTTCCTCTGTTCACTCAGAAAAGATCTGATATCAGTCTTTGAGTTTGTTAGGACTTCCTGTGAGGCATTTCCACAGAACTTTTAGTCATATGTTGGTGAATATTCCTGGACAGTTTTGGGCACTTAACTTTCTTCTTCCTCGGTCTAACACACATGTACACACAGGCATGTTCACAGGTATATGTGCACAGGCATACACACACACTCACACAGACCCTCCCTTAAAATAGGGCAAAATCCAAGGTTCTGTTCTCCTTGCAGGTGAAGTAAGATACCCAGACGCATTCAATAATATAAAGCAGATATTATTTTGCACCATGAAGCAACTCTCAATAAATTGAAGGGGATTGATATTATTTTCTCTGATCATAAGATAATTAAACCAGAATTTGATAACAGAAATATACCTAAAAAAACTCCTCAAATATTTTGAAATTAACTCATGCATCAAAAAGAAAATCACAAAAGATATTTTTAAATGTTTTGATCTAAATGAAAATAAAAACACAATATACCAAAATCTGTGGAATGCAACAAAAACAGTGATTATATACAAGTTTATAGCATGAAATGTTTCCATTTGACAAAAAGCAAGATAAATTAACGATTGTAGCTTCCAACTTAGGAAACTAGAAAAAGAAGAGGAAATTAAACCCAAAGTTTGTTGTTGTTATTTAATCACTAAGTCACGTCTAACTCTTTGGAACCCCATGGTCCATAGCCCACCAGGCCCCCATGGGACTTCTCAGGCAAGAATACTGGAGTGGGTTGCCATTTCCTTCTCCAGGGGATCTTTCTGACCCAGGGATCGAACCCATATCTCCTGCATTGCAGGTGGATTCTTTACCGTCTGAGCTAGCAGAATGAAAAATAACAGTAAAAGCTACCCTAGTTCAGCACATACTATGACCCAGATATTGTCTTAAGTGCTTTAAGTCCAAGTATCTTTTCTAAACGTAATCATCATTAGTATGCTTTTCAGATGAGGAAATTGAGCCTTGATGATGCTGTTAAAGTGCTGCACTCAATATTCCAGCACATTTGGAAAACTCAGCAGTGGCCACAGGACTGGAAAAGGTCAGTTTTCATTCCAATCCCAAAGAAAGGCAATGCCAAAGAATGCTCAAACTACCGCACAATTGCACTCATCTCACACGCTAGTAAAGTAATGCTCAAAATTCTCCAAGCCAGGCTTCAGCAATACATGTACCGCGAACTCCAGATGTTCAAGATGGTTTTAAAAAATGCAGAGGAACCAGAGATCAAATTGCCAACATCTGCTGGACCACTGAAAAAGCAAGAGAGTTCCAGAAAAACATCTATTTCTGCTTTATTGACT
>SJYA01000708.1:114254-225720 GCA_006410615.1 Neotragus moschatus
AGCATATTAAAAAGCAGAGATATTACTTTGCCAACAAAGGTCCGTCTGGCTAAGGCTTTGGTTTTTCCAGTGGTCATGTATAGATGTGAGAGCTGGACTGTGAAGAAAGCTGAGCACCGAAGAATCGATACTTTTGAAGTGTGGTGTTGGAGAAGACTCTTGAGAGTCCCTTGGACTGCAAGGAGATCCAACCAGTCCATCCTAAAGGAGAGAGCAGTCCTGGGTGTTCTTTGGAAGGACTGATGCTGAAGCTGAAGCTCCAGTACTTTGGCCACCTCATGTGAAGAGTTGACTCGCTGGAAAAGACTCTGATGCTGGGAGGGATTGGGGACAGGAGAAGAAGGGGACGACAGAAGATAAGATGGCTGGATCGCATCACCGACTTGATGGACATGAGTCTGAGTGAACTCTGGGAGTTGGTGAATGACAAGGAGGCCTGGCGTGCTGTGATTCATGTGGTTGCAAAGAGTCCAACATGACTGAGTGACTGAACTGAACTGAACTGAAGGTTACATAACTTTCCCAAGTTCATCTAGTGAGTTGAGAGCCAGAATTGTGATTTAAACTTAGCTCTTTATGCAACATCCTGCAGATTTAATTGAGCATATTTCTACTATTAAGAATATTGTATCTTCAAATAATTTTCTATTATATAATATATATATGATACAGTATATAATACAACATAATATGCATATATACATATGTATTTAACATACATACATACAAACATGAGTATATTGTATATATGTGTATACAACATATAATTGATGTATACACAATAGATATGTGTATATGTATAAACACAGACACACATACAAATTCTTTATCAACCTAGAACCAAAAGCTCCCATTCCTAGCATATAAGGCTCCTGGCATGTTGGAGGACAGTTTAGAGATCAGCCATTGCTATCGTCATCGCTGAAAATTGTTCTGTCAAGGAAATGATCGACCATGAAGGACATCTGTGGAAACACAGTCTGTGACTAGAGCCTCTGAATGATTTCCCCTTGTTCCTGCAGTCTCTTACACTGTGTGTCCCTGAGTCATAGAGACATGGACAGGGAGCTGAAAGCATCCCAGCACATGCCGTGACCACTATAATTCACTCCAGTGCTAACAGCTGCTCACAAGGATACACCCAGCCTCCCCCAAACACTAGGCGACCAAACTTAAGTGTTCCTTACAGGAGAAGCCAAACGCATCTCTCCCTTCCAGCACAAGTAGTAAAAAGAACTGGCTGCCTGATTCTTATTCCCAGGACCACTATTAAATTATTCTGTCAACTTGGGCAAGTCACTTTGGGATCCTCCTTGGATCTTTAGTTTTTTCAGTTGTTTAACGGAAGGGAGGAAACACTTCCCATGCTCTCTCCCTGTTGACTGCTTCCCCTCTTCTCCTCTACACAACTGAGAATCTTAACTATCTGATCACTATTACTCTGATTATCAATTCCCATTCTCCACAAAAGTAAAAGTCAGATCATAATATTTGCCTGCTCCAAATCCTCCAATGTCTTCCCATTTCACTAGAATAAAATCGTAAGTCATTACAATGACCTGTAAAGCCCCACAACTTTTCCCCCCTTTGCCTCTGCCCAAACTCCAATCATTTTGCTGACTTTATCTATTACTCTTCCCTTCGGTACTAGTTTGCTAGAGCTGCCATAACACAATACCATAGAATGGGTGACTTAAACAACATGCATTTATTTTCTCACAGTCCAAGACCGAAGTTTCACTAGGCTTGGTTTCTTCTGAGGTCTCTCTCCTTGCCTTAAAAGTGGCCACCTCCTTGTTCTGTCCTCCCATGGTCTTTCATGTTTTAATAAGGACGTCGAGCAGATAGCCTTGGGGCCCACTCTAATGTCATCATTTTGACTCAGTTGTCTCCTAACACAGTCAGTTCTCACGTACCATAGGTTAAGCTTTCAACATGAAATCTGAGGGGATACAGTTCAGCCCGCAGTACCCTCCCTCATTCTGCCCCAGCCAAGTGGGCCTTTCACATGTTATTCAAACATATGACTTGCCTTTGCATTGTCTATTCCTTGTCTCTCAAATACTGCAAAATACAATAATGTATATTGCAACTTTGTAACTTTAAGGATGCGGCTGTAACATAATGGACATGTCAGCCCTGGCTAGAGTACTATAAGATTCATCCTAAGCTACTTTTCATCTCCTTGCTTCTCTCTCTTGCTCAGTTTATTCCCTTTAAGTCTTCATTCTAAAGCCTTCACAGGTAATGTCTTTACAGTTTGATTTCCCTTCTTTCATTCAACCTAGTCAGTGCAGAGTGTTCATCTTCACTCTGGCGTGGCTGCCAAATGTAGGATGTCCTGACTTCTCCATTTAAAAGAAGTGCATTGAATACCAGGTCATGAGCCAGTCACTGTTAGTGTCCAGGGATATTGAGGAAAACCTTAAGATGAGGACTGCTGAAGACTAATGAATACAGCACCAGTATCAACAAGGCAGTGGCAGAGCCCAGAGAAGGAGCAGTTAAATGAACAGACATCAAGGCAGCTTCTGGAAAGAGATGGCAGTAGAGCTGAAGCTTGAACAACAGTTAGTAGGCATTATAATGGGGAAGAGAATTTTCTAGACTGTGTTAGCATCATGTGAGAAAGTACAGAAGCATGAAAAAGCATGATATGGACGGAGTAAAGCATACGCTGAGAGGAATGCGATAATCAGGCTTGACTGGGAGAGGAGCTAAAAAGCCATACATGCTAAGAACCTGTAACTTGAGTTCTGCTGCTGCTGAGGCTAAGTCGCTTCAGTCGTGTCCGACTCTGTGTGATCCCATAGACGGAAGCCCAGCAGGCTCCCCCCATCCCTGGGATTCTCCAGGCAAGAACACTGGAGTGGGTTGCCATGAGTTCTAGCGAGCATTAACAAATTCTTAGCAAGAGAGTAATTCGGTCAACTCTCTACATTAGGAACTTAGTCCTCACTGAAGANGACGGAAGCCCAGCAGGCTCCCCCCATCCCTGGGATTCTCCAGGCAAGAACACTGGAGTGGGTTGCCATGAGTTCTAGCGAGCATTAACAAATTCTTAGCAAGAGAGTAATTCGGTCAACTCTCTACATTAGGAACTTAGTCCTCACTGAAGAGGATGACTTATAAGAGCTGGTTCTGGACAGAGGAGCCCAATTAGGAAGTTAATGAATTGGAGTAACTCTGCTGTGAAAACATAGGCACCAGAACCAAGTCAGAGACCACACAAACAGAATGGGATGTATGACTGTACAATGAATTAAGGAAACTGAATCTACAGGACTGATACTGGGTGTAGATGTGGGGGTTGAACAAGAAGGAAAACCTAGAACAAATCTCAGGTTTCTGGGTTTGGCAATGAAAGAGATGATAACGTTATTATTCATTATGGGAAGGAAGATAAACAAATTCAGCCGCAGTCATGTTGAGTGAGACATGAGTAAAGACATCCACTAGGCAGTTTGCTCTATTTACAGTTTTTGTAACCACCAGTGAGAGCGTATAATGGGGTTGATGTAGTTTCACTTGGTAGAGACCCACCTTGCTGCCTGTTCTCTTTCTAAGAATTCTATGCTGCTGCTGCTGCTGCTGCTGCTCTAAGTCGCTACAGTCGTGTCCGACTCTGTGCGACCCCCAGAGATGGCAGCCCACCAGGCTCCCCCGTCCTGGGGATTCTCCAGGCGAGAACACTGGAGTGGGTTGCCATTTCCTTCTCCAATGCATGAAAGTGAAAAGTGAAAAGTCAAGTCGCTCCAACTCTTAGCGACCCCATGGACTGCAGCCCACCAAGCTCCTCCGCCCATGGGATTTTCCAGGCAAGAGTACTGAAGTGGGTGCCACTGCCTTCTCCTTCTACTCTTCTAATCACACCATAGAATCATAAGCAAAAGCAAGTATGCTAGAGTTGCTTCTGTAAGCGACCAAAAAGACATAGTATTGGATTAGGCAAAAACTTTGCTTGGGTTTTTCCATAAGATGTTACAAAAAAACCTGAACAAACTTTTTGACCAACCCCAAAACATCCACAATGCCTGTCCCACAATGTCATATCTCCTAAGGTACAGCTGTCCTTTGGATTCCAAAAATGTGGGTGGATGACTCAGTATGACATGGCATGAACACTAACCACACTGCAATCTCCTGATCTCTACTGTACAACAAAATATAGTGATCAGTGCAGAAGTATATTGCTCCACAGATAACCAGGTGTTTTGTTTTAACCTCAAAAATCTAGTGACGTGGACAAAAGAAACAATATTTTCTGGTTTTCATTTTACTGATGAGGAATCAGACACATAGAGATTAAGTGACTTGGCCAAGGTCATATTTAGTCTACTGTGAGCAAGAGTAAGTCTTATGACTTTCAACTCAGCTCTTTCCAATATATCACACAGGTTCTCCAAGCAGAGCACATTTACAAAGGAAATATAATCTGCTCCCCATACCAGTTTAACAGTAATAGCAATTTAATCTTCGAAGTAATCAACCCAGGCTTTTCACTTAGCAGTGAAATTGCAGGTGGAAACTATAGAACTTGAAACTCTACCTTTCGCCTTTCTGTATTGATCCTACTGGATGGTTAGTGATATTAAGGGGATACATCCTACATCTAGTGTTTCACAGCCAAGCCCTACAAAGCAGAGTACCCACAACACAGAAGGCGCTAAGTTTCTTTCTCGGCTCTAAAGGATCATTCATCTTGACCTCTCTTTTCTGTTCAGCTGCTGAAAAGAGCTGGCTTTCATTCTAATAATTATCATCGTCATTATTTTATCAGTTTATCAAGAATCCCCTAAATTTTAATGTGGTCAGGAATACCTACTAAGATCATATTCCTCTATGTACTAAATGATACTGTCATAAATTACCAGCTGCTAAACATGAAGATCTCAGAAGCTGTAATTCCCTATCAAGTTCACTATTGTAGCATCATAAATTGCCAAACCACGTGCCTTTTTAGAAAGTTAAAAATATACCATATATTTGATTAATCCTGCCTTAATCACTTTCTCCTGATTTTTGTGGTTTCTCAGGGATGCAGTTTTCAGGGTTTACGTAAATGTTTTATTTCATGTGATAAATTAAGACATGAGTCTTTTGTAAGAGAGAAAGGAGAGTAATTTGATTCTCTGAAGAGATGGCACTGTATTAGAGACAGCTTGAAATGTTTTATCTTTATCTACTAAAAATTCCAGGCTGAAAAGAGTAAAATGACCTCCTCCTCTCTTTAAATGCTTTTACCCTAGTGGCATTATATAATTATCCACAAAAGGGTGTGTCATGTTACACCATCACTACCTTTCTTTCCCTTAACTGGACATTTCAAAGATAAATAGATGAGAAATGGTGTGACTCAAAAGAGATATCAAAAATTCATCCACACAAGCTTCCTTGAACCGGTCTCATTTANTAGTGGCATTATATAATTATCCACAAAAGGGTGTGTCATGTTACACCATCACTACCTTTCTTTCCCTTAACTGGACATTTCAAAGATAAATAGATGAGAAATGGTGTGACTCAAAAGAGATATCAAAAATTCATCCACACAAGCTTCCTTGAACCGGTCTCATTTAATAAATGAAGATACACATTTTCATTTAAATATCAGTTCAGTTCAGTTCAGTTGCGACCCCATGGACTGCAGCATGCCAGGCCTCCCTGTCCATCACCAACTCCCAGAGGTCACCCAAACTCTTGTCCATTGAGTAGGTGATGTCATCCAACCATCTCATCCTCTGTGGTCCCNAATAAATGAAGATACACATTTTCATTTAAATATCAGTTCAGTTCAGTTCAGTTGCGACCCCATGGACTGCAGCATGCCAGGCCTCCCTGTCCATCACCAACTCCCAGAGGTCACCCAAACTCTTGTCCATTGAGTAGGTGATGTCATCCAACCATCTCATCCTCTGTGGTCCCCTTCTCCTCCTGCCTTCAACCTTTCATATATAAAACCTTAACTGTTCCTCATTTTTGACATGACCCAGGAGGCCCTTTGTTCATTCTCCAGCCTTACCTCCTTCCACTTTCTCCAACCATGGTGTCATCTTTTCAGTTCACTGAACTCCTCAAGTCTATTCATTGTGCCTCGGGGCCCTTGCACATCCAGATAGTTCTTCCTGCCCTGACCCCAACCACCACAATCCATTTTAAAATGGTTTCTAACATTTTTTTTCCTTCTGTCACTTCACCTTGTTTATTTTCCTTATAATGCTTATAAAAATTTGCAAAAAAAAATACTTTTAAGTGTTACTTCTTATCTGTCTTCTTCAACTCCATTAGGCCAGATAACATCTCTAGCCAGTGGTTAATACTGTACATCATTGGTATTCAACATATATTTACTGAATGAATGAATTACAGGAGTTTCTACTCAAATTTTTAGTTGATGCCTATACACTTACACCTTAATGCTACTGCTAAGTCGCTTCAGTTGTGTCCGACTCTGTGCAACCCCATAGACAGCAGCCCACCAGGCTCCCCCGTCCCTGGGATTCTCCAGGCAAGAACACTGGAGTGGGTTGCCATTTCCTTCTCCAATGCAGGAAAGTGAAAAGTGAAAGTCAAGTCGCTCAGTCGTGTCCGACACTTCGCGACCCCTTGGACTGCAGCCCACCAGGCTCCTTCGTCCTTGGGATTTTCCAGGCAAGACTACTGGAGTGGGTTGCCATTGCCTTCTGCTACACCTTAATAGTATCCCCTATATTCTAAAGGCACACATATTTCCATAGGTAGGGGAGTCATCACCCACAAAAACATTTCCCTAGACATGTNGGATACACCCAGCCTCCCCCAAACACTAGGCGACCAAACTTAAGTGTTCCTTACAGGAGAAGCCAAACGCATCTCTCCCTTCCAGCACAAGTAGTAAAAAGAACTGGCTGCCTGATTCTTATTCCCAGGACCACTATTAAATTATTCTGTCAACTTGGGCAAGTCACTTTGGGATCCTCCTTGGATCTTTAGTTTTTTCAGTTGTTTAACGGAAGGGAGGAAACACTTCCCATGCTCTCTCCCTGTTGACTGCTTCCCCTCTTCTCCTCTACACAACTGAGAATCTTAACTATCTGATCACTATTACTCTGATTATCAATTCCCATTCTCCACAAAAGTAAAAGTCAGATCATAATATTTGCCTGCTCCAAATCCTCCAATGTCTTCCCATTTCACTAGAATAAAATCGTAAGTCATTACAATGACCTGTAAAGCCCCACAACTTTTCCCCCCTTTGCCTCTGCCCAAACTCCAATCATTTTGCTGACTTTATCTATTACTCTTCCCTTCGGTACTAGTTTGCTAGAGCTGCCATAACACAATACCATAGAATGGGTGACTTAAACAACATGCATTTATTTTCTCACAGTCCAAGACCGAAGTTTCACTAGGCTTGGTTTCTTCTGAGGTCTCTCTCCTTGCCTTAAAAGTGGCCACCTCCTTGTTCTGTCCTCCCATGGTCTTTCATGTTTTAATAAGGACGTCGAGCAGATAGCCTTGGGGCCCACTCTAATGTCATCATTTTGACTCAGTTGTCTCCTAACACAGTCAGTTCTCACGTACCATAGGTTAAGCTTTCAACATGAAATCTGAGGGGATACAGTTCAGCCCGCAGTACCCTCCCTCACTCTGCCCCAAGCCAAGTGGGCCTTTCACATGTTATTCAAACATATGACTTGCCTTTGCATTGTCTATTCCTTGTCTCTCAAATACTGCAAAATACAATAATGTCTATTGCAACTTTGTAACTTTAAGGATGCGGCTGTAACATAATGGACATGTCAGCCCTGGCTAGAGTACTATAAGATTCATCCTAAGCTACTTTTCATCTCCTTGCTTCTCTCTCTTGCTCAGTTTATTCCCTTTAAGTCTTCATTCTAAAGCCTTCACAGGTAATGTCTTTACAGTTTGATTTCCCTTCTTTCATTCAACCTAGTCAGTGCAGAGTGTTCATCTTCACTCTGGCGTGGCTGCCAAATGTAGGATGTCCTGACTTCTCCATTTAAAAGAAGTGCATTGAATACCAGGTCATGAGCCAGTCACTGTTAGTGTCCAGGGATATTGAGGAAAACCTTAAGATGAGGACTGCTGAAGACTAATGAATACAGCACCAGTATCAACAAGGCAGTGGCAGAGCCCAGAGAAGGAGCAGTTAAATGAACAGACATCAAGGCAGCTTCTGGAAAGAGATGGCAGTAGAGCTGAAGCTTGAACAACAGTTAGTAGGCATTATAATGGGGAAGAGAATTTTCTAGACTGTGTTAGCATCATGTGAGAAAGTACAGAAGCATGAAAAAGCATGATATGGACGGAGTAAAGCATACGCTGAGAGGAATGCGATAATCAGGCTTGACTGGGAGAGGAGCTAAAAAGCCATACGTGCTAAGAACCTGTAACTTGAGTTCTGCTGCTGCTGAGGCTAAGTCGCTTCAGTCGTGTCCGACTCTGTGTGATCCCATAGATGGAAGCCCAGCAGGCTCCCCCCATCCCTGGGATTCTCCAGGCAAGAACACTGGAGTGGGTTGCCATGAGTTCTAGCGAGCATTAACAAATTCTTAGCAAGAGAGTAATTCGGTCAACTCTCTACATTAGGAACTTAGTCCTCACTGAAGAGGATGACTTATAAGAGCTGGTTCTGGACAGAGGAGCCCAATTAGGAAGTTAATGAATTGGAGTAACTCTGCTGTGAAAACATAGGCACCAGAACCAAGTCAGAGACCACACAAACAGAATGGGATGTATGACTGTACAATGAATTAAGGAAACTGAATCTACAGGACTGATACTGGGTGTAGATGTGGGGGTTGAACAAGAAGGAAAACCTAGAACAAATCTCAGGTTTCTGGGTTTGGCAATGAAAGAGATGATAACGTTATTATTCATTATGGGAAGGAAGATAAACAAATTCAGCCGCAGTCATGTTGAGTGAGACATGAGTAAAGACATCCACTAGGCAGTTTGCTCTATTTACAGTTTTTGTAACCACCAGTGAGAGCGTATAATGGGGTTGATGTAGTTTCACTTGGTAGAGACCCACCTTGCTGCCTGTTCTCTTTCTAAGAATTCTATGCTGCTGCTGCTGCTGCTGCTGCTCTAAGTCGCTACAGTCGTGTCCGACTCTGTGCGACCCCCAGAGATGGCAGCCCACCAGGCTCCCCCGTCCTGGGGATTCTCCAGGCGAGAACACTGGAGTGGGTTGCCATTTCCTTCTCCAATGCATGAAAGTGAAAAGTGAAAAGTCAAGTCGCTCCAACTCTTAGCGACCCCATGGACTGCAGCCCACCAAGCTCCTCCGCCCATGGGATTTTCCAGGCAAGAGTACTGAAGTGGGTGCCACTGCCTTCTCCTTCTACTCTTCTAATCACACCATAGAATCATAAGCAAAAGCAAGTATGCTAGAGTTGCTTCTGTAAGCGACCAAAAAGACATAGTATTGGATTAGGCAAAAACTTTGCTTGGGTTTTTCCATAAGATGTTACAAAAAAACCTGAACAAACTTTTTGACCAACCCCAAAACATCCACAATGCCTGTCCCACAATGTCATATCTCCTAAGGTACAGCTGTCCTTTGGATTCCAAAAATGTGGGTGGATGACTCAGTATGATATGGCATGAACACTAACCACACTGCAATCTCCTGATCTCTACTGTACAACAAAATATAGTGATCAGTGCAGAAGTATATTGCTCCACAGATAACCAGGTGTTTTGTTTTAACCTCAAAAATCTAGTGACGTGGACAAAAGAAACAATATTTTCTGGTTTTCATTTTACTGATGAGGAATCAGACACATAGAGATTAAGTGACTTGGCCAAGGTCATATTTAGTCTACTGTGAGCAAGAGTAAGTCTTATGACTTTCAACTCAGCTCTTTCCAATATATCACACAGGTTCTCCAAGCAGAGCACATTTACAAAGGAAATATAATCTGCTCCCCATACCAGTTTAACAGTAATAGCAATTTAATCTTCGAAGTAATCAACCCAGGCTTTTCACTTAGCAGTGAAATTGCAGGTGGAAACTATAGAACTTGAAACTCTACCTTTCGCCTTTCTGTATTGATCCTACTGGATGGTTAGTGATATTAAGGGGATACATCCTACATCTAGTGTTTCACAGCCAAGCCCTACAAAGCAGAGTACCCACAACACAGAAGGCGCTAAGTTTCTTTCTCGGCTCTAAAGGATCATTCATCTTGACCTCTCTTTTCTGTTCAGCTGCTGAAAAGAGCTGGCTTTCATTCTAATAATTATCATCGTCATTATTTTATCAGTTTATCAAGAATCCCCTAAATTTTAATGTGGTCAGGAATACCTACTAAGATCATATTCCTCTATGTACTAAATGATACTGTCATAAATTACCAGCTGCTAAACATGAAGATCTCAGAAGCTGTAATTCCCTATCAAGTTCACTATTGTAGCATCATAAATTGCCAAACCACGTGCCTTTTTAGAAAGTTAAAAATATACCATATATTTGATTAATCCTGCCTTAATCACTTTCTCCTGATTTTTGTGGTTTCTCAGGGATGCAGTTTTCAGGGTTTACGTAAATGTTTTATTTCATGTGATAAATTAAGACATGAGTCTTTTGTAAGAGAGAAAGGAGAGTAATTTGATTCTCTGAAGAGATGGCACTGTATTAGAGACAGCTTGAAATGTTTTATCTTTATCTACTAAAAATTCCAGGCTGAAAAGAGTAAAATGACCTCCTCCTCTCTTTAAATGCTTTTACCCTAGTGGCATTATATAATTATCCACAAAAGGGTGTGTCATGTTACACCATCACTACCTTTCTTTCCCTTAGCTGGACATTTCAAAGATAAATAGATGAGAAATGGTGTGACTCAAAAGAGATACCAAAAATTCATCCACACAAGCTTCCTCGAACGGGTCTCATTTAATAAATGAAGATATACATTTTCATTTAAATATCAGTTCAGTTCAGTTCAGTTGCTCAGTCGTGTCCGACTCTTTGTGACCCAATGGACTGCAGCATGCCAGGCCTCCCTGTCCATCACCAACTCCCAGAGGTCACCCAAACTCTTGTCCATTGAGTAGGTGATGTCATCCAACCATCTCATCCTCTGTGGTCCCCTTCTCCTCCTGCCTTCAACCTTTCATATATAAAACCTTAACTGTTCCTCATTTTTGACATGACCCAGGAGGCCCTTTGTTCATTCTCCAGCCTTATCTCCTTCCACTTTCTCCAACCATGGTGTCATCTTTTCAGTTCACTGAACTCCTCAAGTCTATTCATTGTGGGGCCCTTGCACATCCAGATAGTTCTTCCTGCCCTGACTCCAACCACCACAATCCATTTTAAAATGGTTTCTAACATTTTTTTTCTTCTGTCACTTCACCTTGTTTATTTTCCTTATAATGCTTATAAAAATTTGCAAAAAAAAATACTTTTAAGTGTTACTTCTTATCTGTCTTCTTCAACTCCATTAGGCCAGATAACATCTCTAGCCAGTGGTTAATACTGTACATCATTGGTATTCAACATATATTTACTGAATGAATGAATTACAGGAGTTTCTACTCAAATTTTTAGTTGATGCCTATACACTTACACCTTAATGCTACTGCCAAGTCGCTTCAGTTGTGTCCGACTCTGTGTGACCCCATAGACAGCAGCCCACCAGGCTCCCCCATCCCTGGGATTCTCCAGGCAAGAACACTGGAGTGGGTTGCCATTTCCTTCTCCAATGCAGGAAAGTGAAAAGTGAAAGTCAAGTCGCTCAGTCGTGTCCGACACTTCGCGACCCCTTGGACTGCAGCCTACCAAGCTCCTTCGTCCTTGGGATTTTCCAGGCAAGACTACTGGAGTGGGTTGCCATTGCCTTCTGCTACACCTTAATAGTATCCCCTATATTCTAAAGGCACACATATTTCCATAGGTAGGGGAGTCATCACCCACAAAAACATTTCCCTAGACATGTAAGCATTGGAATGACAAAACATTCTGCCAACCTTCACTTACTAATACTTTTCAAATATGTTACCAAAAGGGAGTATGAGGCTTGAAGCTATCAATGTGATATTATTAATAAATATAATGATGAAATTTTTTGACTAAAAAGGACCTGTTCACTTAGTAGCATGGAATGTAGTACTTGTATCACTTCCCTACCTCCCTAAAATTATTTATTCCTTACGTTACAGAAATTTCATAAACTTTCATTAAATTTCATAAAATTTAAACTCAAATGAAATACTTTAACTTAGTAACAACCTATTTAATACTATTTCTTTTGTTTGGTTTTCATTAACGATAGAGAATAACCCACATTTATTCCTTAAAAAAAAAATCCATTCTTCAATTTTGGAAACTATTAAACTATTAACTCATTTCTGAGTCATCAGTAGCTCAAGTTTCTTAATCCCAATTTTTTTAAAAAAATCCTAATAAATATAGCCATGTTTTATGATGTACTAAGCTAAAAGTTTTTTAATGCAAACCAAAATGTATCAGTAGACTGAGCAGGGTCAGGGTGGTGGCAAGGAAAATGCTTACTGCACCCAAAACAACTTCATCAGTTCTGGTTTCATGCAAGCTCATTCATGAGGCCTCAGCCTTGTCATCTTCAGCTACACACACCTGAATTGCTATCTTAGGTGGTTCTGTGTTATGGGGAGTTGACAGAAAATACAGTCATTATATTAGATCTAGGGGTGACAAACTTTCCCTATAAAAGACCAGATAGTACTTTAGACTTTGTGAGTCACACGGTCTCTGCCACAACTGCATGGACTACACATAAAAGGATACAAGCAGGAGTGTTAAAATAAAACTTTATTTACAAGGACAGGTTATGGGCTGGATTTAGCCTGCAGCTGTAGTTTGCCAACCCCTGCATGAAATGATCACGACATAGATGGCTTTGTGAAAGGGAGATAGCCATAGGGTAAATTCCAGGTCCACAAACATCTATTAAACACCTACTAAATGTCAAGGGTTTCAGAGAGTGTCATAACTAAACTTTACAACTGATCCATATTTGGTTTCAGATGGGAAACTGAAATTACCTAGCTACTAAGTTGTGTAGTGAGACCATGAATTCATTCTCCTCTAGGACTTAAGACCATGGAGGTAAACCGCCTGGGCCTGCATCTTGCCTCAGCTGTTTATCAACTGTGTGCTTTATGGAAAACGACTCGACCTTTGTGTGTCTCAGTGTCTTCACATGCTTCAGACAGTGATCGTAAGGATTAGTAAGCCACAGATAGTGTCTGGAACACTATCCTTAATGCTCAATGCGTGTGGCCAGCTACAAAAACAATTCTGTAGACACTTAAGGCTCCAGAGAGTTCTCTCAAAGTTTCCACAAATCTTTGACCCAAACAATGTTGTTTTTCACTATTTAAAACACTTGCATAAAAAGAAATGCATACCAAATTTAATCTATTTTCTTCCTCTATGTTTTAACTTGTGCTGTTAGCTTTTTTGGTGCTCAGATATTAGAGCAAAGCTTTTCCTGTTCTTCCTGTTTATTTAAATATTCTGCAGTGAATTCAAGGTAAGACCATTTTTAACTACTTATCTGTGTGAATCAGAATGGTCTTGCCATTGTGCAACCAGAGTAAAAAAAAAAAAAGTAGAAAGTTAGAAGTTGACATGGATATAAAATTCTCATTTCTAATTTTGTGTTAATCGGAAAAACTTCATTATTCTCAGTAACTGACTTTATAATAAGTACATATTATAATTAACTTTAAAAAACCTTTATACCAAAAATGACTCACTGTTTTGTTTTGTTTTCTGTTTTAAATATTGAAGTTTCATGTAAGGTTTCCTTTGGAGCTAAAAAAGGCATTCCCCAACAAAAACATTTAACTTGAGCAGTTTGTTTCTTTAGATTCTTTGATTCTTTAGATTAATGATTTTTTTTTTAAGATCAAGGCTTGAAATCACTAGTATGAGATTCTTATGTACCTTTTAAAAAAATCACACCCTGACAATTAGGACAAGACAAAGAGTCACCAAATAGAGTTCTTCAATCTCCTCCACTCTGGTATCATCATCATTGTGCCCAATGGCATCAATATGTTTTCTCCTTTGATCTTCCTGATAATCCTCTTCGTTTGCCAGGCAGGTGGCATTAATCTCATTTTATATTAGGTTGCTCAAAAAGTTCATTTGGGTTTTTTCCATTACACCATATGGAAAAACCCAAACAAACATTTTGGCCAACTCAGTATATGAGGAAGTTGAATGAGACTCAGAATATAAATAACTTCCCAAGACCACACTACTAAGTAAGTAGCAGAGTTAAAACTCAAGTCAGGAGACTTGCTGCTCCAGAGCTTTCCTCATTAGTTTTGATAGTTTGAAATGGCACTTTGGAGGTTCAGAGGTCAACCCTCAACCCATTGCCAAGGCTGATGGAGATGCAGGATCGTCAAACACATCTTACTCCTTGGTGTTTTTCCCACATGCTGACCAAGCTCTCTGAGGATAAAGGCCAGCCTAAGCACTTGTAATGGAGAAGGCAATGGCACCCCACTCCAGTACTCTTGCCTGGAAAATCCCATGGACGGAGGAGCCTGGTAGGCTGCAGTCCATGGGGTCGCTAGGAGTCGGACACGGCTGAGCAACTTCACTTTCACTTTTCACTTTCATGCATTGGAGAAGGAAATGGCAACCCACTCCAGTGTTCTTGCCTGGAGAATCCCAGGGACGGGGGAGCCTGGTGGGCTGCCATCTATGGGGTCACAGAGAGTCGGACACGACTGAAGTGACTTAGCAGCAGCAGCACCACTTGTAATGTGCTTTCATTATTTTTCTGGGCTCTGTCACACCTTTTGCAAGAGTCATTTGACATAACATGGTGTTAAAAATCCACATGTAGGTCCTAAATTCAATCCTGGTTATGGTCTCCTAGAGCTTACACCCTAAGAAGGCAGGGGCAGTACTGGGTATTTATATCTACAACACAGGGAGGTATCCAAATCATACATGTGAATAAAAGTATCCTGGAGTCAAGCATCACTCTACAAACTACTTTTTCTTTAGCTCTCTTTTCTTTTTGTGACCACTATTTTTGGGCCACTTATGTAGGAATGCTGTAATGTTTCCAAGTGACTTTGAAATTTTGATCCTACCTCCCTCCAATTTTTTCTGAATATCACTGTCAGTGTAACCACAAAGCCTCCAGCGACACTTCTCTAGTGACTCTCAAAACAAGGTGAGGTCCTGTGCCTGAGACGCAGGCTTCTGCAGCACATGGACTGCCCTATCCGAGTCTATCATGCATCCTCGCTACAACCCTTCATCTACCGAGCTGCTCCGTGTCTTGATCATCGCTTGTCTGTCTGCTGTTTCATTTCTCTCCACAAATCCAGGCTGTACTCGTGATCTCAGATCCAGCCCAACCTGAATTTTCCATGAATTCTTTCTTCTCTAGTCATTTTAGCCTTCAGAATTTTCATAGTACAAATCTTGTCATACTTGATGATACTTGTATTATTAACATTTTATGGGTCCAATCTCTGTGGAGCATACTGGCAATCATAAAAGTTGCACCCACATTTCTCTACCTCCCCCACTGTAAAATCCACTAAATGAAATTCTTCACAAATTAATTCATAGACTTAATTAAATTGAAACAAGCCCAAAGTACAGATACAAACATGACTGAAGCGACTTAGCAGCAGCAGCACAGATACAAAAAAACCAAACATGTTTCTGAGATATGTCCAATCCATAGTCTGTGCTTATCTCAAAATAATTTTCCACTGTACTTTTAATAAAGGGGAAAACTTTAATTTCATAGTTTGTTTTTCCCCCTTTAGTATTGCCATTGTTATTGATATTTATAAGTAAAATATGCCACTGAATCGTCTAGACACCCAAGAATGAATTATAGCAAATATTTAACAACTGACTACCTTCTAAAAGGTTAAACAAAGTGAGTGATACAGTAGGTCATCAAACCTTTCACCTGGGAAGATGGCTAACAATTTCCTTTAGTGTTATCTGAAAGATTCGGGAAAGTCTATTTTAGACATTACAAAAGATTTCAATGAGTAGCGCATAATTCTACCTTTCACATATCCTGTCTAGAGAGAAAAACTAAACACAGAAAAAGATACTCTTTGTAAGTCTTCAACCCTATATGTCTTTTTTAAAGTTACAGTGTGAATGAAAGACAAATTTTATTCATATTTAAGAAATAAGAAGAGAAGAGTTGTAGGTTGCTAACATCGAGGTATATTTTGCCCTGTTCCAGAAGAAGAATATACATTTTTGTCTTGGAGTCGGTTACTAAGTCAAGTTCCTTCAAAACAGGCAAAGTCTAGCCTTGGTTCTGGCTATAGTCCATGTGGATAGGAAAGGGTGAGGAAGAGGGTCTTACCCCTGGCATCAAGTTTTATTTGTTCTGATATGCAATATTCCTTCTCCATCTGAAGCTGATGTTAGGGTGACTGGAAAGCAAGAGCTTGGTTGACTGAGCAGAAGCAATCTGTTGTATTCTGTTCTTTGAACCCAGAGATAATCAAAGACTGTTATTTCATCTCCTGGCTGACCTAACAGGAGAGTGAAAAATGAACTAAGAATGTGAGCTAGCCAGATCATTTGAGCATATTTTTAAAAAATCAGAGTGCCTCTTGAAATTGGTCAGACTTAGCAGATATGTGTTGTTTTCTTTATCAGTAATTTGGATTTTTTTTCTATATTCCAGACACCTCTGTTGCTGTGGGATTTAATCTACTGGGTAAGAGTAAATGACTTAAACTGTAATCATATTTACAAAAAGCACAGAAAAGATGTTAAGGCTGTAAACAACATAGAATTATACCCTGAAGTAGAATATGGCTAGGCGAATTGGGACAGAACTCTATAAAAATTTAAATGTCTTGAATTTCTAATTGGAAACTGCTACCATATGAGTTGCTGTTCATTAGTCATTCCAGCCTTGGTCATGTAGTATTTATTAAGACTATCCCTCCCTTGGACCATGGGAGAAAATGTTGACTGAAGAGGTATTTTTAAGCAAAAGGGAAGTGGACCGCGTAGAATTTGCAAGACCTGAGTTCCAGTCCCTGCACATCCCTGTGTGACCTTGGATAAGCATCTTTACCTCTCTGGTCTATCTAGGGTAAACAGAAAAGATTGGATTGAGATAGAATTCCAAATTGTGCTCCGTTAGTGGGGTGGTTGGGAAGAGCAAAGCCTGCCTCAGGATATTCACACTCTCTTTTCCACTCCCTAGAATGCTCATTGCCCCCAACTTTACCCACCCCACTCCGACCCTACCCCTAGATCTGTGCACAGCTCATTCTTTACCATCATGTGATTCTCTGCTATCATGCACTCCCTTGAATGGAGGAGGAAACGGCAACCCACGCCAGGATTCTTGCCTAGAGAATCCCAAGGACATTGGAGCCTGGTGGGCCTCAGCCCATGGGGTCGCAAAGAGTCAGACATGATCGAAGCGGCTGAGCACACACTCCCTTACAAGTCCCTCCCACTACTGTTTAGCTCAGGGAACTCTACTCAGTACTCGGTAATGACTATATGCGGAAATCATCTAAAAAGAGAGGATATATGTATGTGTATAGCTGATCCACTTTGCTCTACTGTAGAAAAAACACGTTTTAAATCAACTATACTCCAATAATTTTTTTTTTTAAGTAGCACACACATAAAGTCCCTCCAGGACAGCTCTCTCTAATACCTCCTCTTCCATATCCCTTATCCTCCTTCATGCTTCTTGGTATTTATCATTACTTAGCACAAACATATGTTTTTATATATTCCCTTTTTTGTTTGATGTCTTCTTCCCTTGAACAAAGCACTATAAAAGCAGGAATCCTGTCTGTTTTGTGTGTGCTTAAAACCATACCCAGTATGTAGTAAGCATTTAATAAATATTTATTAGTTGAATGAATGGATGGATGAATCCTCACCTGGCAAAGATGACAATATACTAGCAGGGAATAGCAGCTGCTTCCTCTGGTTATCCAGTTTGCCACAGGCCCCACCATTCCCACTGTGTTTCCAACACTGGGTGCATTCATTATTGGAGCTGTGTTTCTTATGTTTCACCACTTTTCCACCATTAATGTTCCTGCTTGTTCTATATGGGTATTTTCATTTATGACATGATACTCTAGGGAAACCCATGCTCCAGGTCCAAGATGTGTTTGGGCAGAAAAAAATTTGCTGCTAAAAATAATTTGAAGACTCCTAAACAAGAGGATCTTTCAAATCCCTTCCAGCTCTAACAACCAGTGAATTCATGCCTTGCAGCCATTGAGATCTATAAGTATGAAACACAAGACGCATGTATTCAACTCTTCATAGCCTCCTTTAAATGCTTTTTTTTTTTTCTTTTCTTTTTTGAGTCAATCCCTGCAGGAGCTGACCATGTGAGTCCATTAAGAGAACAGTTTATTCCCACCTGCCGCCTGGAGCCAGCCAACAATCTTAGCTTCACCACTCCATTCTTGATTATGTACAGCCATTCCAATCCTGAGTGGCAGGATTTGCAAAGACAGCTGTTGGGCTCCACAAACATTTGGAGGAGGGGGAAAATATGAGGTAGGTTGCTGCATTCTTCTACTCTTTTTTTACTGAAAGAAACAGCTGCGAGCTTCACATGGAGGATGAAGTAAACAAAAGCTCTGATGCCCAGCACCATTCAACAGCCAACATTCAAATGCATTTTCCCCACCACGAATGTCGACGTCATTCAAATCCCCCTAGGCTCAGTCCCCCCCACAGTGCGCCAGGGAAATCGGGGTGTTTGCATGCAGCGTTCCCTTGACCAAACGCTGCCCACGATGTGCAATTCACTCCAATCAAAGGAGTGTGATTCAAGTCCCCTGACTCGATCAGCATTCCATTACTGGTTATCGCACACAGCGTTGTCAAGTTTCAGCAACCTCTGTGGGCACGGGGCAAACACGCAGCGTCAGTCTCTGACAGGCAAGCGTTCTCAGGTTCAGCGGCAGGAGCTTTTGCAAACTGTGCTGGGGCAGATCTCCTATAGGAAAGTCAAGGTATGCTTAGAGGAATTCTCTGATTCAGCCGTGGCTGGCTCATTTCTTTTGTTTCCTCTTCCCTTTTATTTGCTTATACAGAAAACAGAGTATTCATTTATTTCTTTTCCCACCACCGCGCCCCCCCCATCCTTCTTAACTGCCAGGGCCATCTGTCCATATGCAACCATCTTTGGTTGCACAGTTTTGAATCCAGGTGACAATCAAAATGAAGCCGTGATTGTCCCTTAATGTTTTCTCTGAAGGGATTAAACATTTTTGAAAGTCTTTGTTTGTGTTTGTTTCAAGTTCTCCAGTTGAAATACTGTACTCCTTGAATGGCAGGAAATAAAGCCCGTGAGCTGATGTACTGAATAAGTGTGTTAAGCAGGGGCACTGTTTTCTAAATACTCTAAAATTAAGCAACTTCTTTTTAAAATGGGACTTCTGATGTTTAATAGAGTTATATTTTCAATCTCTTTGGCTTGGTTTAAAATTAAAATGCTTTGTTTTCATGTGTGCCACTTAAGGCAGCTTGGTTGGCAAGTAAATGCACTGGAAGAAAAATAATTCTTTTGTGCCCTGACTCCATAAATTTGGTACCTTAATATACCCAGTATACACATACACATAAGATACTCACAGATAGGATAAGGAATAAAGAAAGACTTTTGTCTACAAGATTCTTTAATCCTCTTATGCTTCATGTCACCCAATTTGTGCTTTTTTTTTTTAACAAAGCCATTGCTACTCTAAGAAGTATTGATTTTGTTTAGTTAAACATGTCAAGTCAGAAGAAATGACCAATGGATTACTTCTTCAAAACATTTATTCNCTATGCCTGATTGGAGATCACACAACCAAGAAGGGCAGGTAACACATCTGAATGACTGGATCAGGATTCAATAACAGCATAAGAGCACAGTGAGTGGACCAAACACAAGATGATAAAATCTAGCAATACTAATTATGAAAGTCTGCATTTAAGTTCAAAAACTAATATCATTTTGGGGAAGGAGAAACCAAACAATACTGGTTAAAAATATTTTGGAATTGCTATTGTCCATCATCAGATGTGATGTAACCTCCAAAATATCCCAAGTAATCTTAAATGGATTTAACAGTAAAAATAACATCTGGCATTTACTGAATAGCTCTCTGTGCTAAGGGAACAAACTTATAATGATGGTGTAACTATTCCCATTTTACAAATGAGAAATGGAGAAGAGTGAGTAAGCAGCAGTAGGTCAAAATGGCTAACAAATAGCACAGTCAAGACTTCAGTCAAGGCTGGATGCTGTTCATGAAAAAAATTTTTTAAGAACTTTGCATTAGCTACTTATATCACCTATGAAAAAATGTTATTTATCTTAAGGAAACAAAATTAAATGAAAACACTAATGAGAGTCTAGAGAAAGGACTGGGACAGTAAGGAGTCTGGAAGTCATGCAATAAAAGGCATAATTGAAGAGATAGTAAACATTTAACATGAAAAATAGAAGATCTAGATGGATATGGAAGATATCGTCAAAAACTTAAGACCTAAAGGGTAAACTGGAAGCTACAGGCAGATTTGAATCCTAAAAAATTTTCCAACAATAAAAGTTTCATTACACACAAGGGAAGGGAAAGCTCCAAAAGGACTGAGCACTCTCATCACTAGCAGATGTAGAGACTTTCCACTAGGGTTGTTTCAGAGTGAAATTCTGCCTTCAGAGACATTTAGCCTAGTTGAGGGATTCCTAATTTGAGTTCCATAGGTGACCTTCATGAAGTCTTGAATCTCTAGAAATTATAAGCATAATTTATATGTATATATCAGTTCAGTTCAGTTCAGTTCAGCCGCTCAGTCACGTCTGACTCTTTGTGACCCTATGGACTGCAGCACTCCAGGCTTCCCTGTCCATCACCAACTCCCAGAGCTGCCTCAAACTCATGCCCATGAAGTCGGTGATGCCATCCAACCATCTCATCTTCTGTCATCCCCTTCTCCTCTCACCTTCGATCTTTCCCAGCATCAGGGTCTTTTCCAATGGTCAGTTCTTCTCATCAGGTGACCAAAGTAATGGAATTTCAGCTTCAGCATCAGTCCTTCCAATGAATATTCAGGACTGATTTTCTTTAGGCTTGACTGCTTTGATCTCCTTGCATTCCAAGGGTCTCTCAAGAATCTTCTTCAACACCAGAGTTCAAAAGCCCACGTGTGTGTGTGTGTGTGTGTGTGTGTGTGTGTTCATCATCCCCCTCCCAGAGAGATGGTGCATATATTTCTTCAGATCCTCAAAGCAATTCTATAAAATCTGAACCAAAAAATGGAGTCCTCTCTAATTCTGCAATTCTATTATTCTGTTTTGTAAAATCAGTCTGACCCTTCATAGAGGTATACGCCACAAAACTGTATGATTGATTTAATGTTAGGGACAGAGAAGAATGAACAAATTCAGGAAAACTTCAACATCTTGAGCCTAGTAACTGAGAAGCTGCTGATACTATTGAGAGATAAAAAGAGAGTGAAGCAAAAAGTCTATTATCAGAGGGAGATAATTAAGTAGAAATAAATGGACAGACTGAAGCCTGTCTAAGACTCCAGTGCTGAGTATGTATCCCAAATAGTCTTTTACTTCATGGCAGAAAAACACTGAAATTAAAGATATATATATAAATAGAGAAAAACTGGAGAAGGCAATGGCACCTCACTCCAGTACTTTTGCTAGAAAATCCCATGGACAGAGGAGCCTGGTAGGCTGCAGTCCATGCTAAGTGTTGGACACGACTGAGCAACTTCACTTTCACTTTTCACTTTCATGCATTGGAGAAGGAAATGGCAACCCACTCCAGTGTTCTTGCCTTGAGAATTCCAGGGATGGGGGAGCCTGGTGGGCTGCTGTCTATGGGGTCACACAGCGTCAGACACAACTGAAGTGACTTAGCAGCAGTAGAGAAAAATAACTCAAAATTTAGAACCATGAAATGTTGTAACTCCAACTAGTCTAGAGATTACTTACTTCAGTCCTCTAATGTTATAACTGAAGAAACCATGTCTTAGAAAAAACTAAGAGACATACTCTCTATCACAGTACCCTGATTGCCAATCCAACTCTATGTCTACAAATTTAAAGGGAAGCAAAATACAGATTTCTAAAGCATTCAAATCTAGAATAAAGAAACCACTTGAGTTTTCCAGGGGGAGAAAAGCTAATCTTAACTACATATAATACACAAAGACCCACTTTGTTACAGTATAAGGCAAGACCATGACACTGCCCCTTAAGAGTTTTAAAGTATGAATTCCATTCTTTAGCATGCTCTGACATATTTTCACAGTATTTTCAACCTTGGTCTTCATAGTCTGATTGACACCAAGAAAATTACATGGACTCCTAAAGAAAAGAGGAGCCATACAGCTGTGCTTTTTAGTGTTGGTGAACTAACCACATACGTCTTGGGGTTTCCTTTCAGATGCCTTGTTTACTTCTTAGATCAGAAGACGACTAGTTTAGACGGTCTTTGGCTGTATCTCTGCCAGCCGTGCTGGGCCACACGACACTCCCCCAGGCCCGGCTCTGACCCATCTTCACTAGATACATAAACTAAACTAGTGGTTTATATAGGTAAACCACTATATCATTTTTTTAAAGAAATCTATCTGATAAGGTCAAGGTGAGGTTGAGATAAGAAAAGTTTGGAACGAGTCTCATTTGAGACTGATTTCCTGAGAAAACAAATTGCTTTTCATAATCTGAAAATTTATGGAATTTTGACATGCAAGTTTGTGTGTGTGTGTGTGTGTGTGTGTGTGTGTGTGTTCGTCCACCTTCTGAGGGACTCAAATTAAGTAAAATTTTGGTTGGGGAGTGGACAAAATGACCCAGGTGTCAGCTACTGTAACTGCACCTTTAAATATGAAGCCCAAACCCAGACTCCATGTTCTAACTCATATTGAAGCTTCATATGGCCTTGGAGTAGAGGTATAATGATCTCTTGGGAGTGGCAAGGTCCAATTAAAATTCAGTTCACTGTCTTTAGGAAAGACACACGCAGCTATATATCCTTGAGAGAGTCTTAGGAAATACACACCTGAGCTTTAAATGGCTACTCGTTTGACTGTGAAGTTGAATTTCAATTCATCTGGGAGGCAGAGCATGAGGAAGAATTCAAATAACAACACTCTGTATTTCCTGGAGTGTTACCAGGGAGAAAAGAGCTCCTGGAAAATGAATGCCTTACACATTTGCAGATATTACCAGCCACTTATAAAAACATGACTGCTGTTATGTGTAAAAGTCATTCTTTTCAGTGGATGCCTTAGAGTGAATTGAAATGGGGGGTTGGCACTTCTACCACAAGATAAAATGTTTCTTTAATATCATGTTTAAGTTCTCTTAGTTAAACAGAGAGAGAGAGAGAAAAGGAAAAGGAAGGAAAAAAAAATCTATAACCCAGTATTTATAAGCAATTCCAGGCACTTCACCCATAAAATAGCTCCTGGGAAGATATTATACTTCTAAACACAAAAGCTATTAGCAGCCTTTTCTAATTCTCTTTCAGTTTAGTAAGGGAATTGTTGACTATATTTTCTATATAAAATGACAAAAATATACAACAGATTGAATAGAAAACATACAGGCAAATGCTTTCTATTTCACTTATCAGCTGACTGCTAAGATGGAAACACACCCACAATGTATGTATAAGTTTCCCCACTGCCACCTCACTCGGTGGTTCTTCAACTTCCTTCTCTTTTTTATAGCGTGGGGCTAATGTATTTTTTAAAATAAAAAATAAAAGCCGTTATATTGCCTCAAATCTACTCCTTCTCACTGCCCCCACTTCAAATTCTGATTGAATATCACTGTTTTTATTTGAGACCACAGATTGATGAAATAAGATGGACAGGTGTATCATATACCTATATTTAGATATAAAAGGGCATTGTGCTAGGAGTGGTTTAGTTATACAGCCCACTTACTCGTTCAACAAATATACTGAACAGTAATATTGGTTAAGGCAATGCAAATGGACATATTAAGTAAACCCTCACATTTCAATGGGCAAATTTTAATACCATAAAGGTGTAATTGTCATTGACAGAAGTAGTACAATGAGAGTGACTTAGATTCAAAGACAGAATCCTTTCTCCCTGGGTTTCTTGCACTTTCTAGAGCCTCAGAGTCTTCTACATTTATCCTAGATAAGAGAAAAAAAAATGCTTGTGAAGGGTCCCCTGCTTGTAACACCTTCTGCTCACACATTATTGAAATGAACAAATCACACAGTCACCCCTAGATGTGAGATGGGTGTGAAGTGTATTTCCCAATGGGGCAGCCACCTTCCAGTAACAGCTTCATACTCTGGCAATGTTTACAATACCTATGATAGGATACTGTGCTGGGCATTGCAGTTTTCAAAAATAAATCAAACTGGGATCTTGTGTTCCAGTAGCATGCACTTTAGCAAATTTTCCAAGTATCTTATTTCATTATGAGTAATAATGGCTAATATGTATTAAAAGTTTGCTGTATGTCAAGCTCATAAGGATCCAGAGGGTATAAGGTGGTGTTTCAGGACTCAAACCCTGATCAAATGTTCACATCCACGTTCTTCCCTCCTAACTTCTGCTTTTTTCTAAACACTTGAGGCAAGACTCAAGTCTGGTTTTCCTAAAAGTTCCTTTCACAATACAGAGCCCACACCAGACAGTTATACCAAACAGAACTCTTGCACCTACTGGTACTTGGGTGGCTGTTGGTCAGACATTAGGGCCTGACTTCAACTCATAAAAAGCTGTATTGAATCTAGAAAAATGGGACTGGTGAAACTATCTGCAGGGCAGGAATACAGACACAGAGGAAGAGAATGGACTTGTGTGGACATGGGCAGAAGGAGGGGGAGGACGGACTGAGAGAGTAGCCCTGACATAGACACACTACCTTGTGTGAAACAGCCAGCCAGTGGGAAGCCGCCAAATAGCGCAAGGAGCTCGGCTCAGTGCTCTGTGAGGACCTAGAGGGGTGCAGCAGGACAGTGGTGGGGAGGCTCAAAGAAGGAGTGGGTATATGTATCCATATGACTTGGGCATGATGTACAGTGGTGGAAGCTAACAAACGTTGTAAAGCAACTGTATCCCCCCCAAAAGGGGAAAAAATAACCACAATAACCTATTAAAGAAAGATTTTCTAAAATATGGGGTGCCTATACTAAAAAACTGACTAATCATTCAGAAAGAAAAGCTGAGTCAATGGAGATGGATATGCTAATTTACTTGAGTAGAAAAGTACATGAGCATTATGGGAAAAGAAGTCACGTTAAAAAGTCCTCACAAGGGTGCAGGATGCTCACGGCAGGCCAGCACAACACTTTAACCACGATGTTCTACCGTATTCTTCCTGCACAGCCACCCTCAGTGGACATGCTGCCTCATGATCCGTTCCCAATTTGACCGCTTTTTCTCTCAAGAAATAAAGACAGAAGTTCTCTAATTCTGGTTTCCTATGACAATTCTCTCAAATTTTAGGGGCAGGATTTCCTAAGAAGGAATTTCAGATATAAAACAGTCCTTGATTTGGAGCAAAAAAGGTATGGATTCTAGTATGGGATCTAAGTTCACATGCATAAATCACTTGAATATTAAGATAGATTGGGAATAAATACATATGTGTGGTGAGACTCTATCAGAGGACATGCTATGAGAAAAATGTCATTTGTCTATCAAAGGACATGCTACATAGTCAACGCTATGGTTTTTCCAGTGGTCATGGATGGATGCAAGAGTTGGACATAAAGAAAGCTGAGCGCTGAAGAACTGATGCTTTGGCACTGTGGTGTTAGAGAAGACTCTTGAGAGTCCCTTGGACTGCAAGGAGATCAAAGCTGCCAATCCTAAAGGAAATCAGTCCTGAATATTCGTTGGAAGGACTGATGCTGAAGCTGAAACTCCAATATGTTGGCCATCTGATGTGAAGAGATAACTCATTGGAAAAGACCCTGATGCTGGGAAAGATTGAAGGCAGAAGAAGGGGACAACAGAGGATGAGATGTTTAGATGGCATCACGGACTCAATGACATGAGTTTGAGTAAACTCCGGGGGTTCGTGATGGACTGGGAGGCCTGGTGTGCTGCAGTCCATGGGGTCACANTGCTGAGAAAATAGGAAATTGCCATTTGGAAACATATGATCTGTTCAGTTACTCTACCAACAAATAAGTTGAGTATCTCTCTGCAAATTAGGGTGTAATGTGCAGAGGGGAGGAGGGACTCTAAAAGTATGCAAGACAGCATCTGCCCTCAGTGAGGTCAGCAACTGGGAGCAAAACAGAGGAGAACAACTGGCATGTATGGAACACCCACCTGTTCCTGGCAACGAGCTAAATGCATCAATTGTATCATCCCATTTGGCATTAACACATGTAAACCACTCAGCCAGGTGCCTGGCACAAAAAGAGAGCAATGGTGGTAGCTGTGATTTCAATGCCAATTTTATGTGGAGGTTATTATCATCTCTGCTTTCAAAATATATATTCAAAACCCCTTAGCTGGAGAGAACAGACATAACACAGATGGAAAGTTCTGGGAAAATGATGGCCCAAGTACCTACCCTGCTACCCCTCTCTCCTGTCTCCCCACTCTATTCCCATTCTAATCAACTTCTCCTTATATTAAACAGAGCAGCTTTGGGTGATGAATGGGGTCTGCAGGATACATGTCAAACCTCTCATCTGTGAGAGTCCACCTGGAGAGAGTTGGTGCAGAGCTGATTTCCACATCCCAGCAATGATGAGCTGGGAGCAAGAGTCAGAGCACCAAGTTTCCTGGAGAGAGTGAGGCCCTGTGGGATCTGTGGACCCTTACAGGATAGTGTGGCCACTTCAAGGATGGTCTGAGGCTACCTGCTGGTCTCTTTTGCTTTGGAGAAATCTGGATAGAGCTGGACAGGTGGGCTCAAGTCCTCTCTGCCCTTGAGGCTGATTGACCACCTTGCAGCTTTGTGGGAAAGTGACTTCCTTCTGACAATTTGCCAACAGGAACCAGGACTGATGTAGCTCCCTCCATTCCTGCAACTCAAGGTCCTAAATGCTAACTCAGGCAATTAGAAGCAGGGGTCAGCAGTGAAAATAATGAACACCCCCAAGGGGACTTAGATCAGTGAAAAACAATCCACACACCAAGAATATTGTCTGTTAACATAAAACTTCCAGAAACAGAAATCCACTCTAAACAAAAAATAAAAACACACTTACAGAAATGTAAAAGCAGCATTAAAATAATTTTCTGGCAATCAAAAACACAGTCTTTCAATTTTAAAAATTTCTTTCAGTTGAGGAAAAGATAATCCCAGATGAAGAAGTCTCCCTAACAGTATGAGGCAGGATACGGTAAATGCCCAGGGAGTAGTTTGAATTCTCAAATTGAGCTGGCCATTAGCCTTACCTGAGAAGCCTGTCAAAAATACAGAATTTCAACTCAGCCCTAATAAGTCAGAACCTCTAAAAGTGGAGCCAAAGAAACTGCCCTTTTGTTTGAAGTGGGCACCGCTTTTGTTTGATGGGCGCTGATTATGAGGAAATGTTGAGACTGGAGCAAGCACTGGGTAAGTGAGATCACCAGCCTGGGAGGGTGGTTGAAAGGGAGCTGAATCGGACTGTGATGGGTGGGCAGCATTTATAGACGGTGGGGGCTTCGCCACTAAGTCGTGTCCAACTCTTATGACCCCATGGACTATGGCCCGCCAGGCTTCCCTGTCCATGAGATTTCCCAGCAAGAATACTGGCATCAGTTGGCATTTCCTTCTCCAGGGATCTTCCTGACTGAGGGATCGAACCCAGGTCCTCTGCATTTCAGGCGGATTCTTTACCAACTGAGCCACTAGGGAACTCCATTCAGTGTTTATAAATAATGGTTTACAAATATGACAAAAAGATTAACGAATGTCTGGTTTGCACGATCTCCACTTTTCATGGAATAGTCACAAACCTTTGTCATGACTGCAGAGCAAATTATCAAGGCTAAAACTTTCTTATGTGTAAGTCTAGTCTTCAGTTCAGTTCAGTCCAGTCGCTCAGTCGTGTCCGACTCTTTGTGACCCCATGAATTGCAGCATGCCAGGCCTCCCTGTCCATCACAAACTCCTGGAGTTTACCCAAACTCATGTCCATCCAGTCGGTGATGCCATCCAGCCATCTCATCCTCTGTCATCCCCTTCTCCTCCTGCCCCCAAACCTTCCCAGTATCAGGGTCTTTTCCAATGAGTCAGCTCTTCACATAAGGTGGCCAAAGGATTGAAGTTTCAGCTTCAACATCAGTCCTTCCAATGAACACCTAGGACCAATCTCCTTTAGGATGGACTGGTTAGATCTCCTTGCAATCCAAGGGACTCTCAGCAGTCTTCTCCAACACCACAGTTCAAAAGCATCAATCTTAAATAATGTAAAACACACTGGAGAAATAAAGTGAAGTATTTCAACTCTGAAAAAATTTAAAAAGCCTGAGCTCAGCCTGGCACCCTGTGACAACCTAGAGGGGTGGGATGAGAGGAGGGAGAGAGGCTCAAGAGGGAGGGGATATATATATATATATATAAAACTATGACTGATTCATGTTGTTGTACAGTAGAAACCAACACAACATTATAAAGCAATTATCCTCCAATTAAAAAAATTTTTTTAAAGTCTGGGCTCATCAAGTCCACATTTCCCTCATTTGTGTTTAATAACTAAAATAATGCAAGTTAAACATGTGCAGTCTTATTTTTTTAATCCCTTGACAATACCAAGTGTCCATTTCTCTTCCAATGTGCCGTTTCGACAAAGATGGATCACCAGGTTGGCGAGGTATGAGGAAACAACAGTGGGAATAATGGAGGGCTCGGTGAAGTGCTGCTCGGTTTAACAGAATCACCTTCCATATTTTTCTCCTGCATTTCCTGAACCACAAAGGTAGACAACATAGTACTGTTTGCTTTTTTCCCCATCCACAAGAGACGTCCAGCATCACTGAAGTAAAATGTCAGGAGTCAAAGGACCCGTGGATCAAGAGAGATGCCTTCTGATCATTTCCAGTAAGTCCTTCCCTGGGAGCTGATTTTTTTTCCAGGAGATGTGATGGATTTGAAGGAATGCATTCAAAAACTTTCACACACACCCCCAAGTTCCACCCCCACCCTGCTCTTATTTACTGAAAAAGCCAAACTCCATGAGGCTGACCTTCCAGTACTGAGACCCACAGCATGAGTACTTCCTCCAGAGAAGGCGAGCCCAACTTTGCCTGCGTCAGAACCACACAGTACCAGCCTCTCGAAATCCTCTGCAATGGATGAAAAGCACTCTGTTATCAAATTTGCAATGAGATGCAGACTCTGCCCTCTCTCAGAGGGCCCCAGATCATATTAGCTTGTGAGATTAGCATCTGAGCTTCTGAGGGCCCTGTAGCAGAAAAACCCTTTTAATTCTTTTAACTCAGAATTTCCCACATTTATTAAACCACTGGTATGAAAATGGTTTGCTAGGGCCGCTGTAAGAAAATACCCAGGGATGGTTTAAACAACAGAAATGTTTTGCCTCCCAGTTTGGGGGACTAGGAGGCCAAGATGAAAGTGTGGGCCAAGTTGGTTTCTTCTGAGGGCTGTGAGGGAAAGATGTTCCAGACCTCTCACTGGGGCTTATGGATGTCATCTTCATACTCACATGCTGTTCCCCTGCATGTCTGTCCATGCCTGAGCACCCCTTTAGGTAAGACACAAGTTATATTGGATGGCAATCGACACAAATGACCTCATTTAAGCTTGATAACCTCATAAAACCATCTCCAAATAAGGTCACATCCTTAGGCCCTGAGAATTAGAACTTTTGGGAGGGACACAGTTCAGCTCATTACACCCCTCAATCCTCTGTCCAAATATCATCTGTGAACAGTCAGCAGCACACATGTTGGGAAATGTTACTGCGAACTCCCAGGTCACGCTCTGTCTCAGTCATTCCCAGATGCCACTTGCAGAACACACACAGAATCACTAGGGTGCTTTTAAAGATTCTAGATTCCTGGGTCTCACCTCCAACAGACTGAAATTCACTAGATGGAGGGAGCAAGTCAGGCACTTGCAATAGTAAAACCTGCCCAGGTTCTGATGTGTAACCAGATGGGAGTTCTACTGCCATTCAGCACTCTCCTCTTATTTTTAGATGGGATTTGAGCCAGACCTCTCGGAACAGCTGCATGAGAATTGTACCTCTTCTTAAAACAGTATGAACATAGGATTGTTTCCTCATCTCTGGTTTTCATCCTGTCTTATATCTGCCTCCATCATGATACAAACTACTTAGTGTACATGTAGAGACCCTGTCCGCTCATCTTTTTTATTCTCAGTGCCTGTCAGAGAGATGGGCATTTAATAAGGGTTCACTGAATGAGCAAGTATCTAAACCACCAATGTACAATGGTTTTACTGGGTTTTCTTTAAAAGTTCTTAATGTTGGCATATATTTAAGAGACTTCATCTACGCTTAATTTTAAAACTTAACCCACACAATGTTCTTCCACCGCCCTTCTTTATTCCAGCCCTAATAAGGGCCGTTAGTTTTCAAGACATTTCATCCTCTTTCTAGCCTCAAGGCTTTTTAGTACCTGCTATGTTGAAATCTTCTCTCTGCCCACTTCACCCATCCCACCCTAAATGTTTCCACTCTTTCCTAACTAATATTGGTCCTGCCCTTCAAATATCAAGTGGTGGCCCTGTTAAGCATTTTCATACAGTGTTTTGGTTTTCCACTGAGACACTGGTTATACTTGTGAAAATTAGTTCAAAGGCTGCTCTCTTCACCAAATTCTAAGCTACTTGTAGGCAGGCTTCATATCTGTCATGTTTATTTCTGAAACTACAGAGGCTTACACAAAGTATGAACTCAAATATCAGCTGAGTGGTTCTGTACTTTATGGTGGTGACATGCTTTTCTCCACCATTAAAAAGGGAGCTTCTCTAGAAAAGGGACCAAGTTTAACTCATTTTTCTATTTTGGGCAACTGGCCTGGTGCCTAGAAGACAATGTTTTCAATAAGTTTCTTTAAAATTGTCAGGGCTTTTATTTGTATCTTTGTTTATTTACTTTTGCCTAGATGAAAGCCTGGGATAGAAATTTATGACAAAGAATAGATGTTAGTGAAAATATAAAGATAGATTTGCTCTCTTGTCATTAAAGCCCAAACTTAAAATATCTTAAAAACAAGAATAACAGGAAATGTTTAACAGAATCAAGTCACCCAAGACAGTCTGATGTGCTTCTAAAAAGCCGAAGGTAACAGTAAATGAACTAATGTTTTAAAAGTCAGTTTTCAGATTACCAAAGGCCATTTGAAATGCAGCTTTTAACAGTCATCTTCCATAAAACTGGAGTATCTGTGAGGTGATCCCACCATTTTGGTATTTCTTAAGGCAGAAACCCCCCAACACCACATGTAGTGACAGCTCTTGGGACTGTGGCAATGATTAGACTTCAAGTTACAGAAGTGATGGGAACTTGGTGTGGCGTACGTCTCTCTTCCTGAGGATGCTGCTGTTTTTAACTGTTACGTTTTGTTCTTTCAGCGACAGTCCACAGCAGACAAACTGTTTCTTCTATAATGTTGAAAATTGGTCTCCTGGCAACTTCCTGTCCCTGCTTTTGGACAATTACGTAAGGTAAGGGGAACAAGCTCCTATTGCTCTAGGGAACGTGGAAGCATCTCCTGCGTCTCTTCCTAATATTCCCAGTGTAGGTCACAGGGAATGGCGGAGGAATTTTGCACTGGAACCAAGCTACCTCCTTAGAAGGAGAGAGGGTATAATTCCAACCACTTTCTTGACGATTAAACAGACTTTCAAATCATTAATGGATTGGGATGATATGTGAGCCTCTTGGCAGTCAAAGGAACCAAAAAGGGGGCTCTTCCTTAGGGAAAAGATGTCTCGGTTCATTATACACCTCTAAGTCAGGGCTTGGGGGTTCTGACACAGAGTGGCTAAGGCTGGAGGCACCTCCTGATATAAATATGAGAGTGGCAGATTAATAGCTGAGCCGCTTGGAGAGGCCAAGATCATCCTCACCTGAATCCCCAAGGCCCTGGCCCATAAAGGCCATAATCACAGCTATTGGCACTTGTGCGCCAAACCTCACAGGTCGGCACTGAAATACTGTGAAGCCCACAGCCATCTCTGGTGGATCAGAGCCCCCGCTCTCTTGCAGCATTGGCCTTTTTGTTCTAGACTGAGTCCTGAGATTCTGGGTTTCAGAAAGAGAAAAGCCTCAAGGGAGAGAAAAGTGAAGGTTATAGTGATTCAATGTTTTTTCTTTTTTACAGCGTTAGCATTCTTGAATACTCAAGGCTGGTGAATGGACCATTTTGACCACAGTGGCAAAGAATGAATTATTGCCACTGTTACCGTTTCCCATTACTGCCATAACAAATTAACACAAACATAGTGGCTTAAAAACAATACGAGTTCATTATTCTACAGTTCTGGAAGTCAGACGTCCAAACTGGATCTTACTGGGCTAAAACTAAAGTTTGTTGGAGCTGTGCTGCTTCTAGAGGGTGTAGGAGAGAATTTGCTTTGCTGGCTTTTTCAGGCTTTGGAAGCTGTCTACATTTCTTGCCTGGTGGCTTCTTCCATCTTCAAAGCCAGTAATGTAGCATCTTCAAAACTCCCCTTTCCTCCCCTTTTACCTCTCATTTCTCTGTTTCCAGAGTCACATTTCCTACTCTCTTTAATCTGAGCCTCTTGCCTCTCTCTTAACAGGACCCAGCCAAAAAATTAGGATAGTCTCTCCATCTCAAGGTCTGTATCTTTCGTCACATCTACAAAGTCCCTTTGGCCATGTAAGGTAATCTATTCGTAGGTTCCAGGCACTAGGATATAGACATACTTGGTGGAGATACGTTTCTGTCTAGCATAGGCACCCTTCATCGTTTTAGCAATCAATGACATCACCTCAGCAGGCAATATGGCTTTTTAAAAGGGCACTCTCTGGTCAGTTCAGTTCAGTCACTCAGTCATGTCCAACTCTTTGCAACCCCATGGACTGTAGCACATCGGGCTTCCTTGTCTATCGCCAACTCCCAGATTTAACTCAAACTCATGTCCATTGAGTCGGTGACGCCATCCAACCATCTCATCCTCTGTCATTCCCTTCTCCTGCCTTCAATCTCTCCCAGCATCACGGTCTTTTCCAATGAGTCAGTTCTTCACATAAGGTGGCCAAAGTATTGGAGTTTCAACTTCAGCATCAGTACTTCCAATGAATATTCAGGACTGATTTCCTTTACGATTGACTGGGTGGATCTCCTTACAGTCCAAGGGACTCTCAAGAGTCTTCTCCAACACCACAGTTCAAAAGCATCCATTCTTCAGCACTCAGCATTCTTTACAGTCCAACTTTCATATCCATACCTACTACTGGAAAAAACAAAGCTTTGACTAGAGGGACCTTTGTTGGCAAAGTAATCTCTCTGCTTTTTCAAATTGCTGTCTAGGTTGGTCATAAATTTTCTTCCAAGGAGCAAGCATCTTTTAATTTCATTTCTACAGTCACCATCTGCAGCGATTTTGGAGCCCCCGAAAATAAAGTCTGTCACTGTTTCCCCATCTATTTGCAATGAAGTGATGGGACCATATGCCACGATCTTAGTTTTCTGAACATTGAGCTTTCAGCCAACTTTTTCACTCTCCTCTTTCACTTTCATCAAGAGGCTCTTTAGTTCTTCTTCACTTTCTGCGTTAAGGGTGGTGTCATCTGCATTTCTGAGGTTCTTGATATTTCTCCCAGCAGTCTTGATTCCAGCTTGTGCTTCATCCAGTCCAGCATTTCTCATGATGTACTCTGAATATAAGTTAAATAAGCAGGGTGACAATATACAGCCTTGACGTATTCCTTTCCCGATTTGGAACCAGTCTGTTGTTCCATCCAGTTCTAACCATTGCTTTCTGACTTGCATATAGATTTCTCAAGAACAGGTCAGGTGGTCTGGTATTCCCATCCCTTTAAGAATTTTCCAGTTTGTTGTGGTCCACACAGTCAAAGGTTTTGGCATAGTCAATAAAGCAGAAGTAGTTGTCTTGACTCTCTGGTCACGATAGGGGAAAGAGGANCCAGTTCTAACCATTGCTTTCTGACTTGCATATAGATTTCTCAAGAACAGGTCAGGTGGTCTGGTATTCCCATCCCTTTAAGAATTTTCCAGTTTGTTGTGGTCCACACAGTCAAAGGTTTTGGCATAGTCAATAAAGCAGAAGTAGTTGTCTTGACTCTCTGGTCACGATAGGGGAAAGAGGAACGAGACTTAAATGTGCGATCTCATTAGTGCAATGGGCAAGACTTGGTGACTTTGGATTCTGTTTGAATACACAGCATGGACATAAGTGTCATTAAGTGAGATTAGAAATAGTAAGGCTTCAGAAAAAGAAATATATATATATATATATGTATATGTATATATACACACATATATACATGTGTATATATGTGTATATATATGTATATGTACATATACATGTATATATATGTATATGTACATATACATATATGATTTTAGATATTTTTGGTTTGAGAGATAATGTGGCATAAATTAATCCAGTACCAGACACAAATGCAAATATCCTAACCATATATTTTTGCAGGGTTTGATGTATATACTGTTACATGTCATAACATAGTTCAGAAAAAGATCGTGGCTTTTAAGATACTGCAAGATAGATAACACCTATGTCAATCACTTCTCAACTCTCTTTTGATCTCACACCAATCAAAATACAGAAGTAATTCTTCAGCCATTTTCAGAAGAAATAAACACAGTGGGCCTAATGTGATTTTTGCAGTTTTCCTGAAGGTTGATGGGGGTTTGGGGAGCAGTCACAGTGTACAGAGCTCTTCCATGCTCCTCCCCTTTTTTTGCAAAGTTGTTCCTCCATTATTTGAAGTCATGATCCAACCAACACTCAAGCTCTGGAAATTTGCCCCAGAGCAGATTTACCATGAAGCCAGTGACAGTTAAGTTTCAGGCCCCAATGCCATATACCTCATGAGTTATGGAAGTTGCCAGGAACCATAGAGTTCTTGCCATCAGGCCAGAAACTAGATAGCATAATGGAGCATTTCTGGAGAAATGCCTCAAAAGAACTCAGAAACCAAGCACTTGTATCTCCAAGGCTTTAGTAATTTTTTCTGTGGTTTCTATTCTTATTCTGGATAGTCACTCCGGAATCTGATTTTGAATTAATAATTTTATGTTTTCTCAAAAAGGGCACTCCAAATTCCATCAGCTTTACAAAACGTATCTATTTTTGCCTAAAGGATTTATGAAAGTGCTTATGATACAAAGGTGGCCCTCCCTCACGGGACCTTTTCCTACGGGACTCCTAGATAACAATGTTTTTGCGTAATGTCTAATTAATTTTCCTGCACCTGTTCCTTATTGGCCAAAGTCATCCACATCCAGTTCATTTTTGTGTCCTTGGTGCTCAAAAAGTTACCAGGTGTTCAGTCAGAATTTTAGAAAAAAATATATTGAATTGTATAAAAATGTATCTTATTAATTTGCATTAGCTAAAGGACAGATACATTTAATTTAATTATTACACATGATGTGATCTAATGGATAAAATTAGGGGCTAAGCATGAGCACTCATGGTGCACTTGCATTCCTCACGTCCCGAGAGTGGACAGAATTAGAAGGGCATTGCCAAGGCTGAAAAACAAGAGTTCTCAGCAGACCCTCAGCTGTGCCTCCTCGTACTGAGAGACACCTGGGGAAAGGTCGCAACATTTGGTTGGCTGGCTGCTCTGCCAGTGACCAGAGAGACAATTTAAAGTAGAAGCTTGGTTTTGACCACAGGTCAAATCAGAGTCCGGAGAAGGCAATGGCACCCTACTCTAGTGCTCTTGCCTGGAAAATCCCATGGACGGAGCAGCCTGGTGGGCTGCAGTCCATGGGGTTGCTAAGAGTCGGACACAACTAAGTGACTTCCTTTTCACTTTTCACTTTTATGCACTGGAGAAGGAAACGGCAACCCACTCCAGTGTCCTTGCCTGGAGAATCCCAGGGACGGGGGAGCCGAGTGGGCTGCCGTCTATGTGGTCGCACAGAGTCGGACACGACTGAAGTGACTTAGCAGCAGCAGCAGCAAGTCAGGGTCACTACTCCAGCTTTATTAGAAATAGTGACTATTTGATCTCCCATCCACCTCCCATCATCTGTTTAGTTTTCATAGCTCCTGGTGGGAAAGGGCATGTTTAATTATCACACTTAACCCAAAACAATTCCTTCTGAAACACAGCATCTTATGCTCTGGTGTTTGCTTTGCTAGGAAATTCCTGCTCTGAAAGTTCCCGAAATAGATCTGCCTAAATTTGAACTAATTTCAGGGGGGGAAAAAAAAGCAAAAGTCCCTCCAAGGTTAAGAGGTGGCTTCTGACTAACAGCAGAATGAACAAGAAGGCAAGGAAAAGAGGCCTCAGGCCAAAGGGGAATGAAGAGAAGGATGGTGGAGCAGCCCAGAGGAGGATCAGGCAATGGAAAATTCAGGAAAAATTAATGGGAAGACAGAACAGAACTAAGGGCCTGGAGGATCATGGGAGAAAGAATGAAAGCAGAGTCAAGACTCCAGAGCCCAGAGAAATGGCCCGGCCCCCTTGAGGGGCGCAGAGGGAAGGGGAAAAGGAGGCAGCAAGTCAAATTGGAGAAAAGGGTAGAAAAATAAGGAGACAGCACTGACAGACTGTGCGCTGCTGGGGTGGAGACACAAATCTATTTGTTGTGTTAATGTGTTTTGTTAATGTTTTCCATCTAGTTCCTTTACAATTTTAGTTTAGAACTTCTTTAAACAGTTCTAAAAACAGGACCATTAGCTGGGAGTTATTATAAATCAAAAACAAAACCATTGCTAACAAGTGGGAGTTCTCATACCCCTAACCAGAAAAGCCTGTGTCAGATTTCCAAGTCCTGTCCCTAGAGACTATGAGGGTTTTTTTTGTTTTGTTTTGTTTTGGTTTTTTCTTTTTTTTTTAATGATAGCGTTTCCATAAAACCCTGATTTAATACAATCACCACCCAGACCAAATGTGGAGGAAATAAAAAAGTACTTTCAAAAGTACTTTCCCACCAGGAGCTATGAAAACTAAACAGATGACAGGAGGTGGATGGGAGATCAAATAGTCACTATTCCTAATAAAGCTGGACTAGTGACCCTGACTTGCTGCTGCTGCTGCTAAGTCACTTCAGTCGTGTCCGACTCTGTGCGACCACATAGACGGCAGCCCACCAGGCTCCCCCGTCCCTGGGATTTTCCAGGCAAGGACACTGGAGTGGGTTGCCATTTCCTTCTCCAATGCATGAAAGGGAAAAGTGAAAGGGAAGTCGCTCAGTTGTGTCTGACTCTTAGCGACCCCATGGACCTTCTTTGAAATTTAAAATTATATTCTAGGATGCTGGTTCATATAAATTCTAAGGCAAGGGAACAAACTAAAAGAAGCAACTCAAAGAAGAATTTTTTTTTTTAAGTAGGGTAGGAAAAAGGACAAGTCAGAGTTTGGTTACATCTACTCATGGAACAGGCTTCCCTGGTGGTTCAGACGGTAAGGAATCTGTCTGCAGTGCAGGAGACCGGGTTTCAATCCTTGGGTTGGGGAGACCCCCTGGAGAAGGGCACGGCAACCCTCTCCAGTATTCTTGCCTAGAGAATCTCACTGACAGAGGAGCCTGGTGGGCTACAGTCCATGGAGTCACAAGAATCAGACATGGCTGAGCGACCAACACAGACACTCGTGGAACACAATAGGTCTTGTGCATATGAGACTTGAGCCTGGCAGTTACAAGCCTGAGAAACTCATTGTAAGCAAACTACCTGGAGAAACACCATACTCAGTTAAGAGTTCAGGACAGCCGTACATCCCTAGTTTAGCCATGTCCTCAAAGTACACAAATTCAAGCCTCCATAGTCACTAAACTGGTACAAGTCCCAGAAAACCCATTGCCAATCACAATAGCCAATGATTAGTGGAGACTTCCTTTTTTGGATATCTGTTTCTAATTCTGCAGTTGGGACATATTTATGTTCATATGAAAATAAATGTAAGCAAACCATCTTACAGTAAACATCTCTCCAGAAAAAACAACTTCCATCTTTTTACATAAAAAAGGGCAATGGCAAGATAAAGTTAATCCTATTGGCTCATGACATTGTACAACTATCTGGAAGCTCTTTAACACTGCCCTAAGAAATCATTAATTTGGATTATTTCAGGGTGTATCACTCTCATAAAGCTGCTCTGGGCAGCTGCAGCTTTTAATGAGGCTGATTAGATAACTGGAACAAATACTCTCTGGATTGAAAGCTGTCTCAACAGATGTGGAACAACTAACTGCATTTATTTAATTCAACCACTGGGTTTATTTCTACCCTTCCTCCCTCCAGAAAGGATTTAAGGCAGCTTAGCTAGTTTGAAGGTATAGAGACTCCTGAAAGACTCAGATTAGTATCTAGAACATATAACGTGTCCAGATAGTTTTCAATTATCAATGTGTTAATCAAGGCTTGGAAAGAGCTTTTAAACAGCAATGAAACATCAACTAGCTTCAAACTTGCATTTTTAGTAAGCTATTTTGTCATTTGGAGGCCTGAACAATAAACCTTTTGTTCCTTTTTAAAAAAAAAAAAAAGAAATAAAGAAAAGCAAGCTTCTGGTCTTGCTTCTGTTCATCTTATCATCTTATCATTCAGCAGCCTATTCAGGATCACAGGTGGGAAAGTATGTACGTAAGATTGAGCCCTATACTCAGTGCATGAATTCCTTGGGAAAAAAAATCCTTCTTAAGTGGGTAGCTATGTCAGAAACAAGAGAAATTCTACTTTTATGCTGAAGCTGGCTCTTTATTCCATGTGTTGAAAAATCTAATGTTTAAAATTAAGAAAATGGAAAGCCAACTATCTGTGTGGATGTTTTCACACCCCATTGTTAAGACAACAGCCTGCTTAACTGAGATTATTAGTGGATTCTTCCAATAAGAGCAAGAGACTATCATCTTTAAGGCACTCCACTCTGTTTCAATATCCCTTTGTTTTTGAGATTAAAGAGTGACAAAGTGATATATTTTCTACTGAATTATGCCAATATTACATGAATATTATGGGGATAAGAAAAGTCATTAAGGCCCTTATGTCAATGTGTATGATTTGAGGGTCCAAGGCAGAATCCAAAAAAAATTATTGTGTTCCAATCTCGACACTAAAACAGACTCGTTTTGGAACTCTGATAACTAGAGAACCAACTTATACCTAGATTCCGTATGGGAGATGTAGTGGGGACAAACTCTGACAATTGAAAAATCCTCATTACAAATAGCATTTACAGATGTGACAACTGACTGGTCAGATGCTACTGGGCATTTAGAAATCTCACTGAATTTCCCACTACATTTGTGACAACTGATTAATTAAAAAGTCCATTCTACAACTACCACAGTTTTCCCTTGAACAATTTCACAGCTATCACTTCACTGAAAGAAAACTGAATTAAGCATGATCTCAAGAGTATGTGAACAACTATCAAACACATTACTTTCTGCAGGGCTTATTCCTGCCTGTACCATCGAGCTTGGCCGTGGCCCAGGGTTCCATCACTAAGACGAGAGGAAAGTTGGGAAGCGAGTAGTGGACTCCCACCTCTCGGCCACCTAAACACGTCTATGTACCCGTTCTCATGCACGGAACAAGGTTCATCTGTTCGTTACATTGTGCTCAAAGCCCAGAGTCTCTGTGTGCTTTCCTGTCCGTTGGGTTCAGATGGGGCTGCTGTAAGACGAAAAGACAAGTCATTACCCCCATTAAACCAAATAGAAAATGGTAGTGAAGGTAACAGGGAGACTGCAATAAAGAATTCTGGGGGAAGAACAAAAAGGAAATACACAGCCGTTACAGTCCCCCAGCAACAAGCACATTCTGAGGGGCAGAGCAGCACACCCATGACAGGACTATGGCAAGGGGAGGTTGACTGCTGACCCAGTTGACAGCCCTCAGTCCTATTCCCTGGGAGAGTTCCCCCTGTCCATTGTCCTTTGGGACCTCAACACCAGTTACTCCAGTTCTTCGTTGTCCATTATCTTTCACAACTACAGCTGAGGGAGGCATTAGTAGAGTATTTCTTTCCTTATTACCTTAGCCTAGGGTGCCATATGGAGAAGGCAATGGCACCCCACTCCAGTACTCTTGCCTGGAAAATCTCATGGACAGAGGAGCCTGGTGGGCTGCAGTCCATAGGGTCGCTAAGAGTCGGACACGACTGAGCGACTTCACTTTCACTTTTCCCTTTCATGCATTGGAGAAGGAAATGGCAACCCACTCCAGTGTTCTTGCCTGGAGAATCCCAGGGATGGGGGAGCCTGGAGGGCTGCCATCTATGGGGTCACACAGAGTCGGACCCGACTGAAACGACTTAGCAGCAGCAGTAGCAGCAGGGTGCCATAACAAGGCTCAAAGTAAAGCAGGAAAAACCACTAGGCCTGTCAAGGTACGAGCTAAATCAAATTCCCTGTGATTATATAGTGGAGGTGAAGAATAGATTCAAGGGATTAAATCTGGTAAACAGAGTGCCTGAAGAAGTATGGACAGAGGTTCGTAATATTCTGCAGGAGGAACTGACCAAAACCATCCCTAAGAAGAACCCTTGGGAGCAGATTAAAGTAGAGCTGGTGGAAAGGAATAGTAGGAACCCTTGGTACGAGTCTCCTACTCATTCACTTACTCAAGTAAGGAGGTCTTTGTGCTCTCCTTACTTCAATTATCAAATCGTCTCACTGCTAGAATGCTAACTGGCCTGCTCAGCCCAACAGCCCATACCGGAGCTGTCCAATATGGCAGTCACTAGCCACACGTGGCTCCTGAGCATTTGAACGTGGCTTACCTGAACTGAGCTGTGATGGGGATGTGAAATACACATCATAGTTTGAAAACTTAGTACAAAAAATGTAGACTATCTCCATGGATTTTATTGATGACTCTTACACGAGAGATTTGATGAAGTTATCGATTCAACCTACATTATAATTCAGCAACCCACTGGATCAGTCCCACCACTAATATTTGCTGCTAGAGATACGAGAGGAAAAGGCAATGGCAACCCACTCCAGTGTTCTTGCCTGGAGAATCCCAGGGATGGGGGAGCCTGGTAGGCTGCGGTTCATGGGGTCGCTAGGAGTCGGACACGACTGAGCTCACTTTCACTTTTCACTTTCATGCATTGGAGAAGGAAATGGCAACCCACTCCAGGGTTCTTGCCTGGAGAATCCCAGGGATGGGGGAGCCTGGTGGGCTGCCATCTATGGGGTCACACAGAGTCGGACATGACTGAAGTGACTTAGCAGCAGCAGCGGAGATAGGAGGTGGTCTGAAGGCAATCACTGAGACACCGTGACTTATTAACCATGACTTGAGTAGTGAATTTAAAACTTTGCACCTGACACTTTTTAAAGTTTTTAGTTCAGTTACAAGAGGCCAACAAACCAGCTTTCTGTTCCTGGTTATAAAATAGTCATAAATAGAACAAGTGCTAGAGTCCTATCACTTGGGGAACTCTGCTCGGAACAACAGTTTTGTGGAAACAAATGCATTGAAAAAGAGTGAAAAATCCAGATTCCTCATCAATTTTAAAGCAGCCTTCCTGAAAGGACTGCAATTCCCATCATTCCCCATGATTTTAGCAGCTTCCAATGATCTGAGGTGATATCCTTTTCTTTTTTCTCCATATGAATATCTATGCATAGTCGAATGTAATTTGGAAAATTCAAGTGGTCACCAGAGGATCCCAGATTATAATGTTCCCGTTTTCCTTTATTCAGAAAGGGTACTGTTGTTTTTGGCTTTGGTTTAGATATATATTATATATACCAGGCTGAATAAACCAAGCAAAATGTAAACCATCCACACCCAATACTCAAATGTATTTCTTCATTTTCATATAGGAAGAGTCAGTACTTAAAATAGGATACTGACTGGTCTACCACTACTGCAATTTTCAGAGAAAATATCATCAGAAGTGTAGAGCCAAGAAGAGATTTAAAAAAAAAAAATCACTTCTGTGGAAGTTTATCCATCATCAGAAACATCTCTTCTGTAGAACAGAACCTGAAGTCAGTGGGTCTAAAACTTTCACGGACATCCTGTCATCTGGTGGGGGATGAAGGAACAGAGAGACTTGTTGGAACAATCTGCTGAACCTCAGTCCCAGAGCTTCTGATGTAGCAAGCATGAGGCAGGACCCAAGAATCTGCATTTCTAATGAGTCTACAGGTGCTGCTGCTGAGCCTATGGGTCTGGAAAACCCACTGTGACAGCCACATTTAAGGCATCATTGGAAAGGAGAATGTGCTTCAGCTGATCAGTTCAGTCCTGCAGCTGAAATGCTTCTTAGTGGGGTGAGGCGGGGGGTCAATTTGCAATCAGCTTGCTTGCTATATAGAATCCTAACCTCCCAGCACCTCCCAGATCACCTTTTGCAGGAGAAGGTGGCAAAATTGAGATACAGGAGATACTACTCCAAACATTTATAAATAAGTGCAGCTTATTCATCACTCTTGGAGGAAATAGGCTTGAAATAAGATTCTCCTCAGCAATCTTCATTGATAAAGAATCAGGAAACACATGACCTTTCAACTGCCACACTTACAGAAATCTTAGGTTTTGTGGCTCCTCCCAGGAGTAGAATCTAAGAACCACCAACAGAAACCCCTCAAAGATTCCAGTGATAGCACTGATCAGACTGAGTCCTCGCGCGCAGAGGTCAAACAGGACAGTTTCCTGCCTGGAGGAAAAGAATCTCCAAGTCACAGAAACATGAGTGATTCAGGCGTAGTTTCTGAGCACCTACTTTATTCCTCACCACTAACAGTACTCTATGCATCTCACACAGGCTCTTGTCTATGGCAGGGCCTTAATGAACACTGAGTTAATTAGTTAATTATTAATTTAATTCATGTCGCGGGGCACAGTAACCCACTCCAGTATCCTTGCTGGGAAAATCTCATGGACAGAGGAAGCTGGCAGGCTATAGTGCATAGGGTCGCAAAGAGCTGGACATGACTGAATCGACTTAGCACGCACACTTGTTTGCTACAGGATGTCACACAAGGCCAATGAACTTGATGAGTTAAAGCCTGTGCTTTAGCAATATGTACCTCAACTTCTACGCTTTCTATCACCAGTGACTTTGTAAGGAAGGCACAAATTGTGGCAGCTGCCTGGCTCAAAGAGATGCTTCCAGTGGCCCCTCCAGTTCATTTGGTTTCCGTCTTCTTAGCCACAGAGAGGGCAAGATCAATCAGTACAGCCCATTTCCCTGGCCATAGGAAACTGTAGTCAGGCAACCCGCCAGGGCCAGGAAGAGTCTTCCCCGGGGTATTTGAAACTGAAATTCCAAAAGATAAATTTTTCCTTTCTAGTCACATAGTGTGTAGGCTGTTACCCAGGCTGATGGCAATTAGGCAAGTACGTAAGTTGAGGAGGAGTTAAAAGAAAGTTTGCGGCCAGAGACAAAAAGATAAAAACTTATGAGTGTGGTTACAGACTCATCTGCAAACCTTTCTGTTTTTCTTCCTGGGTTCAGATCTGGATTCACCTTTCCAGCCACCTCTGCAATTTAACCTAATCTAACCAGATGACAATTCTAGCCATGCACACAAATGTAAATGATAGATACAATTCCAGGCCTGGCCCATGAGAATCTATTGTGCCAGAGCCTTCATACTCTTTCATCTTTTTTCTAGCCTGTTACAAACACACATGACAACTTTAAAAGCTGTAAGTTAAAGACAGCAGAACCACACAATAGAAGGAGCCTAAATCTCCACCCTGAGGAGAGCTGTCAACCAATAAAGAACATCCACTCTGGACTTTCTGTCCATTAGGAATAGATGTCTACCAGACTGCACTAGTCTGAATGTGTTATAGCAGCTAGCATTATCTTAATAATGAAGAAATTGTTTAATGTAAAAATGCCATTTAAAACATGAGGTTACATGACATTTCCAAAGGAGTGGCTTTAGATCAGGGGTCCACAACCTCTGGGTCCCAGACCAATACCCCCAGTCAGATCAGCAGCAGCATTAGATTAGAAATAAAGTATACAGTAAATTTAATGCTCTTGAGTTATCCCCAAACTATCCCCCCACTCCACCTCTGGTCCATGGAAAAACTGTCTTCCAGGAAATCAGTCCCTGATGCCAAAAAGTTTGGAGACCACTGGCTTAGATAGAGCAGAGAAGTTGTTTGAAGCCTAATCCCTGAGGCACTTCAACATTTAAAAAGCAGGAAAAGTGAAAAATTAATAAACAAACCTGAGAATGACCATCTCAAGGAGTAGAAGAAAAACCGAGCAGGCTGCCATGTTCTAGAACTAATGTAAAGAAAATGTTAGGGAAGGGATGGTTGATGTACTGTATGCAGTTCCTGAGACCCTTTGTTTCTGTACCTCTTTTTCCAGTTTTTATAGGATACTTCTATTTTCTTCCAATAAATTTCCTATTTTCTTAAAATAATTTGAGCTAACTTCTTGTCTACCAAGAGTCCTTGACTAAGGTTGTTGTTTAATCGCTAAGTCGTGTCCTACTCTTTTGTGGCCCTGGGGACTGTAGCCCGCCAAGATCCTCTGTTCATGGGATTTCCTAGGCAAGAATACTGGAGTAGGTTGCCATTTCTTTCTTCAGAGGATCTTCCCAACCAAGGGATCAAACCCTGCATCTCCTGCATTGGCAGGTGTGTTCTTTACCACTAAGCCACCAGCGAAACCCCTTCAACTATGGTAGGTATGCTCAAAGATGGCCACCAGTGAATCCTGCCCACCGCTTATTCATGCCCTTGTATCAATATTATCTCCTCCTTTTGAGTATCGGATTACTGGTTCACTTCTAATGAAGAGAGAGTGGCAGAAGTAATGTCACTTCTGGAATTAGGGTATTTAAAAACGTGGCTTTCATTAAAAAGAATACATTTAAATCAGTTCTAATGAGGCGAATGAAACTAGAGCCGATTATATGGAGTGAAGTAAGCCAGAGAGAAAAACGCCAATACAGTATGCTGCTGCTGCTGCTGCTAAGTCGCTTCAGTCGTGTCCGACTCTGTGCGACCCCATAGATAGCAGCCCACCAGGCTCCCCCGTCCTTGGGATTGTCCAGGCAAGAACACTGGAGTGGGNAGGGATTTAACCCAGGTCTCCTGCATTACAGGCAGATTCTTACTGTCTGAGCCACCAGGGAAGCCCTAGAATACTGGAGTGGGTAGCCTACCCCTTTCCCAGAGGATCTACCCAACCCAGGAATTGAATCGAGGTCTCCTGCACTGGAGGCAGATTCTTTACCAGCTGAGCTACCAGGGAAGCCTAATCCATATAAACAGATCACCAACAAGGACAGGAAAATATACTCAATATTTTGTCATAACACATAAGGGAAAAGATCTAGAAAAAAATGTATGTATGGATAACTGAATCACTTGCTGTGCACCTGAAACTAACACAGCATTGTAAATCAACTATACTTCAATAAAATTTTTTTTGAAGATTTTTAGTAGTTCGTATTTATGTACAAGTTAGAAAAATACGTAACTAGTACCTTAAATCCAAAATTATATAGATACAAAAATTGTTTAAAGATAAAGTGAACACAGATAGAACCATGGTAAGTTAATCTATAGCAAAAATTAAGAAAATACAAGTGACAATATTATACAGATACAGCAAAAATTAAGAAGGTGGCTTATAAATGATTAAAGTTTGAAAATGTTGGTAATAAGCAATGGGAAGTTGGTGGAAAGTTTTAAGTATGGACTCTGTCCTAGAACACTGTTTTTGTGGGGGCTAGGGGGTTGGAGAACTAGAGGCATTTATTAAGGGGGATTGCATTTCTCTCCCAGAACCAATGTAGACTACAAACTTTCTGAGTTCATGCTTCAGTATAAACTCTAATTTGAACCCTGAAATCCTTAGACAATTCTGTAAGACCCTCCTTTCAATAGTTTTAAATACCTATGGTGTCATTTTAATCTTGAACAACTGGAAATCTACTTAAGTGAATAATTTTGGTAGAAATGTGCAGTGGTCAAAATGACTTCTGTGGAGTAGAGTAATGAGACACTAAACATGTCTAATGAATGCTAGTCTATGTAATTATTTAGTTAATTTGATTTACATAGACCCTGGTGACTAATTTTTAAAATATGTCTGGTGCATTATATACTGGGCTTCGCTGGTGGCTCAGTGGTAGAGAATCTTCCTGCAGTGCAGGAGACGCAGGTTCAGTTCCTACGTCAAGAAGATCCCCTGGAGAAGGGAATGGCAACCCACTCCAGTATTCTTCCCTGGAAATTCCCACAGACAGAGGAGCCTGGCAGGCTACAGTCCATGGGATTGTACACACACCACTTAGTGACTAAATAACAACATTATGTTTTTTTTTTTTTAATGTTCTATATTTCGTGATAATTTGGTATTAGGGGCCTTGTGGATACTAAACAATGTGCTTGTAAGCATACCTTTCATAAGCAAACCAGTCCATGCTGATTACTCCCACCCACCTCCTTTAATCAGGCACCTGCAATCTGGGACACTGTCCCCTGCCCTCAGTCACCCGAGAGTCACGCCTTACTCCTTTTGCCTCCTCACTAAACTGCTGCTTCTCCAGTGGTCCTGCACGGCTTCGTGTATCTTTTCTTCTTGGGAACTATAAGCAAAATACTCCTTTCAAAAACAACTATATCTGTGTCTGTTATCTTACCATATTTGACTAAAACAAGATTCTGGGTACATTTTGAAACACATTAAAGAAATTCAATAAATATTTGTTAAATGAATCAGTAAATGACTATCTCTACCCACTTAAAACATGTCTCTCTTTTACCTTAATTAATTTTTCTCACGTGGTTAAAAGACATTTTCATTGTTAATAGTTCTCTATGGTAATAATCATCTTCTCATGCAACCAAGGGTTAGATTTGCAAGAAATTTGAGCTCAGAGTAACCTACACATGGCCAAATGGCACCGAGGAACTATGGCCTGCAAGGCAGCATTATTTCCAGGTTCCAGGAAGAAATCCAAAAAGGAATCGTCCCCAGCCAACAAAACCATTTTGCTGTATCTTCCTACATAAGATATTGTTTTTGTATGCCAGAGTAGATTAACTGGTGTAACAAACAACCCTAAATCTCAATTGCATAGGATAATAAATTTATTTCTTCATCACCAAAATGCAGTGTAGATGTTAATAGCTGGACAGCTCTCCTGGCTGCCTCCATGACTCAGTAATCAAGGGTTCCTTCATCATGAGATGCTGCCAGTTTCAAAATGTGGCCCTTCAAGTCACCAGAGAAGGTGAGGAAATTATGGAAAAGGCTTATGAGATACATAGTCAACTCTACACATAAATGGCAATCAAAATGTCTACACACATTTTATTGGTGAGAAGTAGTCATAATCTCCCTAACCCCTCCAAAGATGCCAGGGACTAGGAAATAGTCTCTAGCTTACCAGCAATCACTTTGCACTAAAAAAGAGCTCAAATCTTCAGCAGTCAGTTGACCTTTTCTCATTAGTTCAAGACATGTGACCCACACCTGCATTCTGGTGACAGAGTAACTATGGGTTGGTCAAGTGATAATGCAAACCAGTGGTTTTTAACTGCTTGGGAGATTGTGAATCTGATAAAATTTATGGACTCTCTCCCTAGAATAATATATAAGCATAATAAACACACACCATTTTCACAGAACTTCAAGAGCTTCATGGACGCCCTAAATAGCCCATCACTGAGGTAATTAGAGGCCCATAAACCTATACTCTTGGTGTAACTGGCATATTTGCTTGAGTTATATTTTGAATAGTGTTGTAAATCATGAACCATGGACAAACTTAGATTATTTTTCTTGCTGGATTGAGTTTTTAAAGGTAAATGCTATAACGAAGAGATCCAGAATATCAGCAGTGTGTCATCCAACTTTTAGATGCCAGTTTTGTGCTGAGCAGAAAATTTTCTCCCTACTACTGCAGAAGAGTTTATGTTGGTATCCTGCCATCCATTTGCCACTCTCCAATCCATTTTACATGCCAACCAGAGTGATATCTAAACATTCTAATTTTTTGATGTCACTCCCTGCTGAAGACCTTTCAGAGGATAAAGACGTAAGCCCTTAACACTGTGTGCTGCCTCGTTTTTTCACTCCCTCCAGCTGGCCTTTCTTGCCCTCCCTCCCAGCTCAGGCCTTTGCACTTGCTTCTGCAGCCTCTGTTAAGTTGCTTTCCTTTCATTCTCTCTCTATATAGTTAACTTTCATTCTTCCTCCAGACTTCAGCTCAACTTTCATTTCCTCAGAGAAGCCTTCATAGACACACAGAGTAAGTCACGTCTCCTATATGTTCTTGGAGTACCCTGTAAATGTTCCTCCTAGTGACCATCATCCTTTATAAGTATTTGTGATTATTTGATTTGTCTGGGTCATTACCACTCAAAAGGAAGGTCCATGAGGGTATAATCTGTAAGCTCCTGGTACCACAACTCAGCACTTGGCTTAGCGCATGGACTATAATGGGCATTCATTATTTACTGAATGTTGGATGAATGAGGATGAGTGAATGAACTACTGTTGTCTATGGTGTTTACCCTATATCTTGAGAAAGAAAGAGTGAAGTGATGAAGGGTCTTAGTTCAGTTCAGTCACTCAATCAGGGCCGATCTCCTTCGAATGGACTGGTTGGATCTCTTTGCAGTCCAAGGGACTCTCAAGAGTCTTCTCCAACACCACAGTTCAAAAGCATCAATTCTTCGGCGCTCAGCCCTCTTCACAGTCCAGCTCTCAGGGTCTTAAAATCAAATTATTTTCTCATTCTGAGAAGTGAATAGAATAACCAAGTTAGTGAATGGTATGATTTTAAGGAACTTCACAGTTAGGCAACGACTATACCGTGCTGTACAGCAATCTCTTCTCTTAGATAACGTCTAATACAATAGAAGAAACAGGCAGTAAAACACGTGTCTATCATTATATTTGCCACAAAGGGCAGGGCTCATTGCTGGAGTAAGGGCACTCCCACCGCTTGTAGTCCATCAACACAAGGAACTGGCAAGTAAGAGACTGTTGGATTAATCCACGAAGATTTCCTGGGGGAGACAGTTTGAAGGCCTCTTTATGACACTCCTTTACGGAAATATATTTGGTAGCCTGAATGCCAACAAAAAATTTTCCCCACATATCTTCCTTCCCAGGTTTTCTGTGTTGTTATCACAAGGGTAAAGCCATAAATTATGAGAAAGGTGGCAAGGCAAAGATTAGGATCCCATTTTAGCTCCCAGGCAGAGAACAAGACTTTACTTTATTATATACATATATATATAATACCAAAATATAATTGATTTATAATCTTGTGTTAGTTTCTGGTATATAGTAAAGTGATTCAGTTAAATACATATTTGTAAGTGTGTATATATATATATACATATATATGTAGAATATAAAAAGGTTGTATATATAAAGAGTATATAAATACATTCTTATATTCCTTATAAATATATCCATACATATATATTCTTTTTCAGATTCCTTTTCATTATAATTTATTATAAGCTTTGAATACAGTTCTTTGTGCTAGATGGTAGGACCTTCCCCTGCTTCCATCCCGGTTTCCCCTCTGACAACTAAGTCTGTTTTCTATGAGTCTATTTCTGTTTTGAAAATAAGTTCCTTTGTATCATTTTTTTTTAGACTCCACACATAAGTGAAATCATATAATAATACTTGTCTTTCTCTATCTGAGGTACTTCATTTAGTATATAATTTCTAGGTCTACCCATGTTGCTGCAAATGGCTATTTTTCACTCTTTTTATGGCTGAGTAATAGTCCATCACACATCTATACCACATCTTCTTTATGCATCCAACTGTTGCTGGACATTTAGGTTTTTCCACGTTTTGGCTATTGTAAATAGTGCTGCTGCGAACATTGTGGTGAATGTTATCTTTTCAAATTAGTTTTCTCTGGATTTATGCCAGGAGTGGAATTGCTGGATCATATGGAGAACAAAACTTTAAATAGTTGCGTCTCATACTCCCTCTGGTAGATTTTTATCATTTTTTTAAATATTCACTGGGTTTCCACATGGGAGGATTTTACATTCCTCCAAATCTCAGTCATGTGATGTTTCTCTGGCAAATGACCCAGCAGTGGCAGTGACATATAGAGAAGCTTTGAGAGCTGCTGTGAGGTTCCACCACCTCTCTCTTTTCCCTCTGACACAAGGTCCACCATGTCCTCAATGAAGCTCTACCAACCTGGATGTCGAGGCGAAGAAGATGGGGAACAGAGCCATAACTGACCTACTGCCCACATGTAACATGATCGACATGCTAGCTTTTATTCCTGTAAGGCGCGGGATGTTTGAGGGTTTGCTAGTGCAACATTACCCAAAAAAAGATGACTGATAAACTCTCCTTCACAAAAACTGTATATAATTCAACTCAGATTTAGAGCTATACGCCTAATGAAAGAATAATCATTCCTATTTGGGTGGGCCATTTTTATCCAAGTGCCCGGCATCAAAAAGTACAAAAGAGGTCACAAGGGAGAAAGTGGAATTCTCAACTGCTGAAGCCACTGGTCTAGTTTCTGCATTCACTGACTGGAGAGACGGGGAAGCCAGCTTGCCTTGTAGCTCACTACTGAACGTCCAGGAAGATTCCACTTTAGCTAGACAGGAACACTGAAAATAGATGCCTGACAGCTAGATGAGGATTTCCTTTCTGGGGAAGGAAAATCAATGAATAAATAAACCTCCTGATATTACTTTAAAAAAAAGAAAGCTGAGTCAGATCTCATCATAATATAATTTTTTAACAGTATCATCTCATAAAGAAAAAAAAAACTTATTCAAGACAAAAAATTATTTATAAAAATTGGCTAAGTTCTTGCGTGGGCTTCTCAGTTGGCTCAAGTGGTAAAGAATCTGCCTGCCAATGCTGGGGCTGCAGGAGACCCAGGTTCGACCCCTGGGTTGGGAAGATCCCCTGGAGGGGGAAATGGCAACCCACTCCAGTATTCTTGCTGCAGGGGTCACAAAGAGTCAGACGCACGACTGAGCATATGGCAGAAGCTCTTGCCTCACACTCTTTCTTCCTCCTTGTCTCCTTTCCACTTCCTCCTGTTACTGCTCCCTTTCTCTCTTTTCTCCCTTGTCCTTGCCTCAAATCTACTCATGGCCATCTTTGAAAGATGCAAAGATGACAGATATAAATAGACATAGACATATAGAATGTTAGATATATCTCTATTTAAAGCAGAAGATTAATATACCACTTATTTCCAGGGGTTCAGTTCATAATTCAAAAACATTAAAAGAATTTGGTTAACCCTAGACCTCTAAAGCTTGAAAAACTCTCTAAAAACTGCTTGAAATTTAAGAGATTTTTGACTCTTTCTTTTAAGTATGCTGAAGTATATTCCCATTCCCCCCAGGGTTAGCTGGCCATGAACACTTTAATTTAGCTTCATAAGCTTTCCTTGAGTGCCTGCTAGGACCATAAATTCTTCATGTACAACTTGCAATTTGAAAGCACAGGTTATCTTACTGAAGAGCCTTTTTGTCATGAACCTTTTATCCCAAGATCAATTCCAGTTTAACAGCACCCCCGCAACACACACACACTAATATTCCTGAATTTGAATTTTGGTATACATTTCCAATTATTACTTCCTATTGTCAAGCAATACTGTCCACCTCTAAAATGTGGAAAGTTTTTTAAAAGCTGTATGTGCTAAGCTAGATTTACCATTTAATCATTCAAGTCACTTTCTGGAAGCTGAGCATCTATGTGTAATTCAGACACCTCGGTGTTTAGTCCCTGTGAAACCCATTTAAAACTAGGAGTAGAAGCAGTTAGATTTATGTGCCATGGTGTCTGGATCTGCAAAGGTTTTCTGATAATCTGAGGAGTCATACTAAATATTTTGTATTTACTTTTGTACTCATCAAATATTTTGTAAATTTGTGAGATAGGGCAAAGAGTTCTGGATATTGGGTTGGAATACAGAGATTTCTAAAAGGGTCTTATATATAATATTTTTGTAACCTAACAAAAAATGTAAATGATTTACAATTTCATGACCATGAATATAATGAACTATTCTTTGTTCTGAATTGCCCTAGTCCAATGTGAATGATTATAATTAGATAGATCTTCAAAGCCAATTATATATGTGTATATATGAGAGAGAGTTGATTTTTCATAGTGGTTCTATGGTTTAAAACCACCAAAAGAAAGGGAGCATTGCAAAATACTCCAAATGTACGACAGTGCATCAGTTAAGCAATACTTGAAGCATATAATGATGATAATTCCTGGGTATGTCAACCAGGAAACAGAAAAGCTGGTTGTTAAGTTGCCTCACCAGGAGAGTAATGACCCTGTTTAGCTTGGGTAGGTCATTCCCTCTCCCAGCTCAGACTGTGAGGGAGGACAACACAGGTTTGCTGAGCTGGCTCTTCTTTAATGCCAGAAGACCAGTCAGGCAGAGCCTTCAGCTATCTGTGTCATCAAAACCACAGAACCCCCAGTTTACGACTTTAGAGAACACTAAGTGACCAAAGGTTCGAACTGAGCAGAACTATTTGACATCTGGTAGTTTATTCTATTCATTCTTAATGATGCGCTTACTAAGGCCCAGAGACAGGGCCTTAGTACAAATAAAGCAATAGCAAACATATAGAAAGGATTATGCCCTACTCTGTCACTCCTAGCACAGGGCTTTCCTCTCTCCTCTCTCCCATGTTGTCACTTGGCAACAACTACCATTTCCCAAAACTGAACCCAGGAGTAAGAAGCGTAAAGTGTGAACTTTTTACTGGTAGTAAAATGTTAAACTGTAGTATATCTCTTGGAAATTTTAAACATAGCAGCAATAACAAAAATGAAGTTTTATTATAAAAGTTTCAAGTGTGTTCATTTTTTCCCCTGTGCTATAGGACAAAAGACTTGCTACTCATATATCAAGCTACTAAGATAACTCCATAAATTATCTTCTGTTTGGGGTAACTTTGCATTACTCCTATCCATTCTGAAAACTCCTTAAAGGATTATAGTAAGGTACGGCAAAAAAAAAAAGACATGGTTTTATCGTAAAATTATCTCTAAACCAGAAGTGCTGACTTAATTTGACTTTTCTTATTATCAGACAATATTAGAACATAATTTTTCCTATTATTAAATCTGAATATAAATTAAGAGCTATTGTTCAAATATATATATCATGTGGCTATAAAATTTGAAATGGAGTCATATAAACACTTAAGTGAATTCAAACATACAAAAAATTACTATTAGGTCAGGAGGCCACAAACAACATTGTCACAATTTTTGTTGATATAGCATTTGCTCTTTTGGAAATCACCTTTACAGTAATAAACTTACACAATCAAATTTAATCTGATTCTTATAGTCACGCCCTGTGTTTCATCAAAAATCTATGGCCTTTTTTTAAACTCACTGATGTTTTTCTACAGACTCAGCTCCTAGTTATTTCCTACTATTAAAAAAATGAAACTTGTCTTCAAGGGGCAACCATCTGTTACCAACCAAGATCACTTGGAAAGAATATTGATCAGGTTCTCTAAAATATTTAAAGAAATTCTGATTGGCCATGATAACAACATTGGGAGAAGTACACGGCTTTCCAATCTTGACTACAGGAAGAGATAGCTTTCATCAATATGAACACACTTAGGCACACTTCTTAAAAGTCAGTCTTTTTCACTTAAATAACCAATATCATGCTTGCATGAGTATATCTCTAAGTTTTTCCTAAAAGTGGTTGGAAGCCAAAGCTGAAAAATACTCTGCTATACATCTTAGACTGTTACTTCTCTTACTCTTTGTGCAGAAAAAGCAGAAACATTTAAGCTGTAATGATTTTCATCTGCTCAGTGCAGCTACAATGTGAAGAGATCTCAATTGCTTAATGTTTGAAATATAAAAATTCAAGTGTGTACTCTACACATGTGTGTGCATGAATGTGTGTGGCTAAGGATGTGGGGAAGTTATTTGTGGTTTAATTATTCTTAGTAAAAACAAAAGTTTCTTCAACCTGTTCCAAAGCAACTATTCCAACTAATCTGTGCTGGAGCTCTTTGGGGAAATTTGGAGAGGAGAGAAAGCCTTTCATTTCCCCTTTCTCCACTAGCCTACATCCTCCTTACCTCCTCCAGATACCCTGACTCAGCACGGGCTGCAGACTCAGAGCCTCCTCAATGAATAGGTTGCCCTTTCTTCCTGGAGGTAGGGCTGCTGTCTGAATAGGAGTAGAAAAACTGTGGGCATCACCTAAGAAGACAGTTCCCTCTTTCTCTTAGAACAACTTCCTGAAAACCACATCCAGAAAAAAAGAAAAGCCAGAACTTTCCTCATGGTCCAGTCATTAAGACTTCACCTTCCAATGCAGAGTATGCTGGTTTGATCCCTGAGGAGCTCCCTGGGGAACTAAGACCCCACAAGACTCATGGCCAAAATATCAAAATATAAAACAGAAGCAATGCTGTAATCGAGTCAATAAAGACTCTAAAAACAGTCCACGTCAAAAATCTTTTAGAAAAATAAGTAAAATAGATAACTAACAAGGACCTCCTGTATAGCAGAGGAAGTGTGAAGTGAAGGGAAGTCACTCAGTCGTGTCCGACTCTTTGCAACCCCAGGGACCACAGCCTACCAGGCTCCTCTGTCCATGGGATTCTCCAGGCAAGAGTACTGGAGTGGGCTGTCATTTTCTTCAATAGCACAGGAAACTGCTCAATATTCTGTAACAACCTAAATGGTGAAAGAATTGAAGAAGAATAGAAAAACATAAAGAAAATTTTAAAATAAAAAAAATAAAAGCATAGGAAAGCTGACCATATGCCAGGTTGGTGGGCAATAGAATATGGGGAAGGTTCTCAGATGAGGCTCTGGAATCAAGGTGGCTGGAACTGAATTCTAACTCTGAGCTTCCTTTGTGAACCTTGACAAGATTATCTATGCCTCGGTTTCATCATCTGTAAAATGGGTATACTACTGCCTATATTATAGAGTTATTATGTCATAGAATCATTTGAACAGTTTTTGGTACATAATGAGCACTCAATCGATGTTAACTAAAGTTCTTTATTAAAGACTATCATCTAGTGAGAGCTTACTGTGTTTCCCAGCACCCAGTTAATATAGCTCACACTTTCCTTAGAACTCTTCTCATGGATTTCTACTTTCCAAAGTGAAATCCATTCTCAACTAGATATTTAATGTTTCCTTTTTTTGGTTAGTGCAATCATTAGCTGATAGCACACAGAAACATGTCATTTCAATCTTTCGTAACAGAAAATTTTACACTCTTCAACACACATGCCCACTCCTTGAATGTATAAAATGAGAAGTTAACAATCATGAAAAAACAATCACTCAACCAAACTGTACTTTGCATTCTTTCATTCTTCAGTTTCAGCCAAGATAACGCACATCCCAAAAGAAAAGGCAGGACAGAAACCAGAAGTCATGACAACCCATTCCGCCCAACTCCTAAGCATGGTCACTGAGCTAAATATCTCCAGGCGCTATGGCAGTAAGGACTGTACATCCTGCCAAGAGAGGCACAGCCATAACAGCAATTGTGAAAGCTGGTGACCTTGCTAGAGACGGCAAGAGAGACTGTGTTAAGACACTTTGTGAGCTGTCAGGATGGAGTCCCAGGGCCTGTTTAAGAAACCAAGGCTTCAGTGGAGATGCCTCATCCTTTCGTAAATGAAAGGGCAGTGGTTTCCTTCCAACCCCTTTAGTGGCTTTCTTCAAGCTGTCTCAGCTCCAGAGCCTGAATCTGATTGCAGATATTTTTCATTTGTTCACCAACCACTACATTGACAATGGCGATTTAGGCCCAGGAACTTACTTACAGCATATCCAAATTATCTACTCTTCTGGAAAGCCATCTCAAAACCAGATTGTAAAGGAAGTAGAATTTTGGAAGGGACCCACAATTCTGTTTTGCATCCACAGGAAAACAGCTTCCCTGTAATCCCTTCATTACAAAAAAAAAGTTCTCATGGATTAATCTCCCTTAGGCAGGTATAATGACTGGTATTTCAACTCCATAAACAATTCAACTGCAGTAAATAAACTAAAATAATGATAATAATAATATTTTAATAACTACACATTTTACTGATCAATATCTTTCTTTCATTCTTTATAAACTGCTTTCTTATATTTAAGATCTCTACCTTCCCATTCCTATCACTATTTCCCACCAGCTCCGAAAAGAAAACACTCTCAATAACTCTGAGAAATGGCCAGTGGGATTATTCTAAAGGACATAATTGCAGCTACTGAGAAAGAGACTCAATGTAATTAAGATTAAATTAGGATAAAATTGTTTTCAGAGACTGATAATTACACCGTGGGCTTCAAAATAACCAAATCTAGTGCCTGTAACCTCACCCAGACTGAGGGCAGGTACCTTCCCACACATCTGCCATATTGTTTCAATGTAGCTTGAAGTGTGGCCAATCATAGTTTTGTGGATTTTTTTCCCACACTGGCACACAATTATACTTATCTAAGATAGTTTATATATTTGCAAATGATAGCCTTTACAAGGGCTGCAATGTCTATTGAGAAAATTAACCTGCATACTATTGTTGGAAATGCTGCTCCCTCTCTCTGGGAAGTGTCTTTGATTGCTTTCTCATCTCAACAGCTTTATTCTCTCATTGCCTTCATTCAAGGCAACCTAAACTATATTGCTAGTGCTTACCAACAGCTATAACCCCTTCTTCTTGCCAGGCACAGAGTTAGGAAAAATTTTTCAGACTTTTTTTTTTTTTTTAAAAAACCATAGCGGGGTACCTATGGCTTAGATCTTGACAACAGAACATATACAGAAGTGATGGGTACCATGTCCAGTCCTGGGCCATTAGAACCTCCTGCTCATGACCTTTGCTCTCTTTTCCTGTCTGAAAGTACCTAGAGTAGATGGTGGAGACTTTAGATGGAAGGACTTGGGTTCCTGAATGATAGTGCAGAACAGAGTCTATGCCACCGAACCCTAGCAGTTCACACTGAACTATGAAGTAAGTAGGGCTTCCCAGGTGGCACTAGGTGTAAAGAACCCATCGGTCAATGCAAGAGACATGAGACGCAGGTTCGATCACAGGGTTGGGAAAATCCCCTGGAGGAGGGCATGGCAACCCACTTCAGTATTCATGCCTGAAGAATTCCATGGACTGAAGAGCCTGGTGGGTTACAGTCCATGACTGAACTGACTTAGCTCTCTCGTGCACATGACGTAAGAAATAAATGTTTCCTGTGTTAAGAAACTGAGACCTGACATTGAAGGGTCCATTGGTACAGGAACTAGCACTGTTTATCAAAGACAGCTATTTTTTTTCATTTTCTTCTGTCTCTCCATTTCCACGGTCATCTCACATTTTCCCCCATTTCTTCCTTTTTTCATTCATACTGCAAAGAATCACTGTGTGCCCAACATACATGCTAGTAACAGAGTACACTACACATTAACTGTGTTCAAATAGCCCAAATGAACAATCAACCACCTTACGATTCGACAAGCACAATGATGTAGGTCTACTAATTCTTTAGGATCAGTGTCATCAAACTACAATCTTGCTGTTTTGGTAAATTAAATTTTATGGGGACAGACCCAAGCTTATTCCCTTCATCTTATCTGTAGTGTAGTGATCTTGGAACCTGCAAGACAGCAAGAATGACCAAAAAAAAGTCTTGTGAATTGCAGCTTTCTTGCCTCACTAGCTGAGTTGAACAGTGCTGACAGAGAAGGGCCTACAAAATAAAATATTTTCTTGTCCTTAGCAGACAAAGTTTAAGAAAAAGCTTTAAAGGTTTTGGAAAGGATTCTCAAAGGACAGTATGCATGAAATGGGTTCTGGAGCTCATTGCAGTAGAAAAAGAGGAAAAATGCATTCTAGGGAGGGATAATAATAGCCAAGCAAAACTATGTAAGTTTAAAGGTTACTCAGCACTGAGAAAACACACAAGGGGGAGTGATCATCCCCCTGGATCACCACTTACTAGTGGGAAGGAGCAACAGGAAGCATCAGGCCAAAGAGAGATGTTGTGAAATAAGCAAACCTGTTGACCTCAGACCCTTCATCCTGTCTGGGTACCAAATTTTAATAAGTAATACTTAATATTATATCAATACTAAATAGCTTCAAGCTCAACAATAGATCAGTGAGCTGTAAGTCTGCGTCTACCACTTATCAATAAACTGTTACATAGTTCTGTTCCCAGGTAATCTTACACAGACACAAAAGACCTTTTCATATATGGTAATCGTAAGAAATATTTAGACAAAATAAAAATCATGCTTCTCTGTGAGATGTGCAAAGAGTGGCAGGTGCCAGGAAGACTTGATGAACTGAATTTCAGAGAGTATGCCTTCTTAGATAAACAGAGTAAGTTCCCACACCTGGATGTGAGCACATGATCTGGGTAGAGGACAGAGGAGCCAGCTTGTTGTAGTTTGGGATATTTCGAGTGAAAAAGAAATCAGACAAATGTTATTCAACAGTGAAGCCTAGCAGAGAAGACTAGAGCCTGAATGAGTCCTAGATGAAAAACTAATTGCTCAGTCTGACAGTGCTCTCCTTGACATACCCTCAGATTATAATGAGAGGGAGACTGGAAGAAAAAACATAATTACAAAGTCTCTCACATCCTCATGATGCTCAAATTCTAGGGATCCTCCAGATTTTGATTCAAAGATGAAACTACAGCCTAACCTCCTCCCAGCTCAAATACTGACAAGGTCAAAAAGTCTGTGAAGGAAGTTGGGAATGTGGTTAATCAGGTGAATACAATATAATGAAAGCTGTGATTCAGCACCAGCTGAACATCCCTATAGGAGAGAGATGAACTACTAGTCCCTCATTGTAATCAAAAAAAAACAAAGAATTTACACTCTCTGGATAATAAAACAAACAAAAAATAATGTACCTCAGTCTCCACTGTTCGTTTCTATGTCCAGAAAACAGTAAGAAATGGAAAGAAAAAAGGAAAATATTTAAGAAGGAAAGCATAGCTTATTCAGACTGACAGGTGATCTAACTATTGGAACTAGCATAGCATACATATATTTTTATTAATAAACTAATTATTTTCCCCCTTTTCATCATAGGAGACTAGAATGCAAAAGTAGGAAGTCAACAGATACCTCGAAAATAGGCAAGTTTGACCTTGGAGTACAAAATGAAGCAGGGCAAAAGCTAACAGAGTTTTGCCAAGAGAACACACTGGTCATAGCAAATATCCTCTTCCAGAAACACAAGATATGATTCTAAAACATGGACATCAGCAGATGGTGAACACAGAAATTAGACTGGTTACCTTCTTTGCAGCCAAAGATGGAGAAGCTCTACACAGTCAGCAAAAATAAGACCAGGAATTGCCTGTAGGTAAGATTATCAGCTCCTTATTGCAAAATTCAGACTCAGATTGAAGAAAACAGGGAAAATCACTAGGTCATTCAGATATGACCTAAATCAAATCCCTTATGATTATACAGTGGAGTTGGTGAATAAAATCAAGGGACTAGATCTGGTAGACAGACTGCTTGAAGAACTACAGATGGAGGTTCATAACATTGTACAGGAGGTGATGGCCAAAACCATTCCCAAGAAAAAGAAATGCAAGAAGGCAAAATGGTCGTCTGAGGATGACTTACAAATAGCTGAGAAAAGAAAAGAAGCTAAAGGCAAAGGAGAAAGGGGAAGATACAAGCAACTGAATGCAGAGTTAATAGCAAGGAGAGATAAAGAAGCCTTTTTAAGTGACCAGTGGAAAGAAATAGAGGAAAACAATAGAATGAGAAAGACTAGGGATCGCTTTAAGAAAACTGGAGTTACCATGGGAACACTTCATACAAAGATAGGCACAATAAAGGACAAAAGTGGCTAGGATCTAACAGAAACAAAAGAGATTTTAAAAAGGTGGCAAGAATACAAAGAAGAACTGTACAGAAAAGCTCTTAATGACCCAGTCAACCATGATGATGTGGTCACTCACCTAGAGCCAGACATCCTGGAATGAGAAGTCAAGGGGGGCCTTAGGAAGTGTTACTACGAGCAAAGGTAGTGGAGATGATGGAATTCCAGCTGAGCTATTTCAAATCTTAAAAGAAGATGATGCTGTTAAAATTCTGCATTCATTAAGCCAGCATATTTGGAAAACTCAGCAGTGGCCACAGAACTGGAAAAGGTCAGTTTTCATTCCAATCCCAAAGAAAGGCAATACCAAAGAATGTTCAAATTACTGTACAATTGCACTCATTTCACATGCCAGCAAGATTTTGCTCAAAATCCTTCAAGATAGACCTCAGTAGTATGTGAACCAAGAACTTCCAGATGTACAAACTAGATTTAGAAAAGGCAGAGGAAGCAGAGATCAAATTGCTAGCATATGCTGGATCATAGAAAAAGTAAGGGAATTTCAAAAAAACACTTACTTCTGCTTCATTGACTATGCTAAAGACTTTGACTTTGTGGATCACAACAAACTGTAAAATATTCTGAAAGATATGGGAATACCAGACCACTTTACCTGCCTTCTGAAAATCTGTATGCAGGACAAGAAGCAACAGTTGAATTCAGACATGGAACAACAGACTGGTTACAAATCGGGAAAGGAGTATGTCAAGGCGGTATATTGTCACCCTGCTTATTTAACTTATACGCAGAGTACATCAGGTGAAATGTCAGGCTAGATGAATCACAAGCTGGAATCAAGATTGCCAGGAGAAATATCAACAACCTCAGATATGCAGATGATGTCACTTTAACAGCAGAAAGTCAAGAGACACTTAAAGAGCCTCTTGATGAAGATGAAAGAGGTGAGTGAAAAAGCTGGCTTAAAACTCAACATTCAGAAAACTAAGATCATGGCATATGGTCCTATCACTTCATGGCAAATAGATGGGGAAAATATGGAAATAGTGTCAGATTTCATTTTCTTGGGCTCCAAAATCAATGCAGAAGGTGACTGAAGCCATGAAATTAAAAGACGCCTGCTTTTTTGAAGAATAGTTATGTCAAACCTAGACAGTGTTTTAAAAAGCAGAGACACCATTTTGCCAACAAATATCTGTGTAGTCAAAGCTATGGCTTTTTCAGTAGTCATGTATGGATGTGAGAGTTGGACTATAAAGAAAGCTGAGCACCAAAGAATTGATGCTTTCAAACTGTGGTGCTGGAGAAGACTCTTGAGAGTCCCTAGGATTGCAAGGAAATCAAACCAGTCAATCCTAAAGGAAATCAACCCTGAATATTGTTGGAAGGACTGATGCTGAAGCTGAAGCTCCAATACTTTGGCCACCTGATACAAAGAACTGACTCATTGAAAAAGACCCTGATGCTGGGAAAAAGGAGGGCTACAGGAGAAGGGGGCATCACTGACTCAATGGACATGAGTTTGAGCAAACTCAGGGAGACAGTGATGGACAGAGAAGCCTGGTGTGCTGCAGTTCACGAGGTTGCCAAGAGTCAGACACAACTTAGTGACTGAAGAACAACTATTTTTAACTATTACAAATCTATTAAAGAAAAATAAATGTAATAAATGAATATATAGGGGTTTTAAGGAAAGAAACAAAAACATTAAAAAGAGCCAAAAGGAAAATTATAGCACTAAAAATACAATATCTGAAATTAAAAATAATTAGACAACCAGACCTGCCTGCTGTATGAAGCAAAACTGACTAAGAGCCCACAACTGTTCTCTGGATCTTTCATGGCAGTCATACAAAAGCCAAGCCTCCTATGCACTTCTCCCAGCCAATGGCTGAGGATGACAGAGGCAAAAAGATCCTTTCCAGTGAGTTCTAGGAACTCTCCAGTGGGTTCCTTTGGATTGAGAAATTTCCATCAGCCTGGCAAAACTTTTTTTACTTCTGGATAACAAAGTCTATATTTCCCATACAATCATTTTTCCATATGCTTTTCATCTCCTTCACAGGCACCAGACTTTACAATCTGAAGGTTCCCTCTCTCTCTCTCCCTTTTTTTTTTTTTTTAATGTTCCCTCACCTTTTATCCTTCACAGATATTTTCCCAACATATCTTTTGGAAATCGAATCCCATCTTTACATTTGCTTCTCAAACAATCCAAACAAGCACAAAAGTACTCTACACTTCAGAAGAGATCATCAGTGGAATTAAAAACAGATCAGTAAAGATTTTCCAGAGCAAAAAACAAAAATGATTGAAAGGAAAAAAGAACAGAGTAGATCAGTGATCTAAGAGATCAAATCAAATGGCCCAATGGACATACAACTGAAATGTCAGGAGAGGAGAGACAGAAAATATTTTAAGGGCCAATGACTGAACAAACTTCTAATTTTATTTAAAATATCCACTTCAAAAGTCAAGAAACTCAGTGAATTTCAAGCAGAAAGAATACAAGCCAAATAACACTGGGGTATATCATGGTCTAATTACTGAAAACCAAGGATAAGGAGAAAACCATATGCAATGAGTTAAGAGGGGACATTGTACACAAAGAAACAAAGACAGGGATATTTGCTTTTCAGCAGAAGCAAAGCAGGCCAGATGGCAATGGAAGAGGTGCTGAGGAAGAGGGATTATCAGGCTATAATTTTATAACCAGGAAAGATGTCCTTCAACTGTGAGAACGAGAGAGAGATGTGTTTAGATTGTTAAGGGTGAAAGAGGTTATTGCCAGAAGGCTCTCACTATAGAGCATGCTAAAGGAAATTCTTTAGGTTGAGGGAGGACCATGGAGCATAGAGGCTCAGTTCTACAGGAAATACTGAAGTGTATCAGAGATAATATATGTGGAGGGTTTTTTTCCCTTTTTCTCAGTTTATTTGGTGGAAAGTTGACCATTTAAAGCAAAAAGACAGCAATATGTTGTAGGGTTGGTAACGTGTGGAAGTAAAATGTATAAGGTTCATGGCACCAAGGCTGAGAGGGTGGATGGAAGTATATTGTTAGGTTGTTGCCTTACATACAAGGTGGTGCCATGTTATTTCAAAATAACTTGAAATGAGGTGGGGATATATATTATGTTCCAATAGAAAACACTAGAAAAAAATTTTTAAGGGATAAAAAAAATCAAAAGTAATAACCTATAATGACTATAAGCATTTTGACCATGACCTACAATAATAAATATCATATATCTATCACTACCTGTACACAAGGGCCCACATCAATCTTACACATACATATATATATAAAGAACAGAAAAAAATTATTGAAAGTAATTATTAATTACTAAGTGCAAGGAATGCATTTTATTCTTTTTCATTTTTTAACATGAATCATTACCTACTGAATGAATTTTACTACTAATTACAATTTTTCTATACCATCANTAGATTTAGCGGAAGGAGTCTGGTTTATCAGACAAGAAGTTGTTTTCCTGAAGCACTGTATCAGCTTCGTGTGCTTGGGTACTCATGACGGTGATCTGCGTTCTGTTTCTTAGTTGGCTGTCATTGCTGTCGTATGAATTGCTTGTTCGTGTCTCTTTTTTTTCCCCATGTATTAAATGAGTTCTTGATGTGAAAGCTCATGAGATGCCTCAGAGCTTCTACTTCCCTCCAAGTTCCCACGTGGCCTCCTGAGTCCTGGGATTGTCCTTAGAAATCACTGTCCTGTCATCACCACATAAAGAATTCACGTACAGCTAAGAAAAATCCACTTCCCAGGGCGTCCTGTTTTTCCTGCTTACAGCCCTTCCATTTTCCAGTGGAGAAACAATGGGAAACACCGATCCACCATTGTCTCTGCCCACGAAAGCAGTTACTCTCCTTGCCAGTGAGGTGGATTTTCTCGGCTGGCTCTCCTGATTCATTCCACCTCCAGACTATATCCTCTCAGGTTTTCCTTCTTTTCTTCCTCTGGAGCCAAAGACCTTCCTAGATAAAGAATTTCTGGGTGGCCACCTTCTGTCCTACCCAGGGACCACTCCAATCCACCAGCGCCCCAGAGCCTTGCCATAGCTCACCAAACCACAGGTCAGCCTTCCTGTGCACAGGCTGCGCCCAAGGCGGACACCCCAGGTGCATCCCCAGAACACAAGCCCTGCTCCCGCCTGAAAGCGGGTCTTCTCTGCTCCCAAAGCTCAGCAGGGAGCAAAGAACCGGCCCACAGCTTCTGCTTCTGCTTTGAGGGTTTCCGCCACAGATGGTGACCTCTGTCATGTCTGACGTGATCCTTTCCCATCTGGTGACCTAAGTTATTTTGTTCTTGTTGTTGTACATGTGTTTACAAGTCTTTATGTGGCCAAATGTGTCAGTCTTTCCCTTTGTGATTTCTTCTGTCACTTCAAAGTAAAAAAATAACAATAACAGTAATAATAATTTCTCCATACATCTGACAGGCAATAACTTATCTATTCTACTATGTTCTCTCTTACCTATCATGTTAGCCATTCAAAACTTATTTTGATCATGAGGTGTGAAACTGGGCTAGGAAGCTTATTTCTTTTTTCAAAAAAAATGCTAGCTATGAATCTCAAATAATGTAGATTATATAATTCATTCATTGTTCATTTAAGATGTCTCTTGTTATTTATTATATCCTTCTATATGATATGCTTATTTCTGGACTATGCTATTCCATTTATCTACATGCTCACTGAGGACTTTCCTGGTGCCTCAGCAGTAAAGAATCCACCTGCAATGCAGGAGACATGAGTTCAGTCCCTGGACTGGGAAGATCCCCTGAAAGAGGAAATGGCAACTCACTCCAGTATTCTTGCCTGGGAAATCCCATAGACAGAGGAGCCTGGCAGGCTACAGTCCATGGGATTGCAAGAGTTGCAGATGACTTAGCAACTAAACCACCACCATCACATGCTTATTTGGGAAGACTAGCTCCACGTTAATGTTCCACTTTGCAAACTGCTAGTTAATGCTCTTAGCTGAGCATGGTGGTGCATGCGCGTGGGCCTTCAGAACCCCGGCTCAGCAATTTACTAGTCATCATGTGAACTTGGGTAAGTTACCTGAACTTCTATTGGCCTCTGTTTCCTTATTTGTAAAATGGGGATAATAAAGGTACTGTTTTGTGTGAAGTGCTTATTCTATGTAAAACGTTTAGAATAATGTCCATCAAATAGTAAGTGCTCCAAAATGATATGTATTTTTGCAGAAACAAATTATAATCACCATTAAGTTAAAAAATCCTATTCAGATTTTGAGTTGGGTTATGCCTAACCTATAAATTGACTGAATTAAATAGAAGTCTTTCTGATTTATCATTACTTTCAAAGACAATTGTTTATCTCTCCACTGGTATTCTCTAATATTATCTTTCTAATATTTGTAAAGTTTTACACTTTTGTCTACATTAAATAAAACATGCAACTCCCTAATAAGAATATATATTATCAAATAATTTAGATACTTTTTCATTATTCTGACCTGAGAGAAAAGGCTCTTTGGGATTTGTATGTATTTTACATTGATCTTTCTGCTTTATTGATGCCTAGAGTTTTTTGTTAGACTTTTGATTTTAGTTTTTAAAAGTATACAATCACGGTATGCAAAGATGACATTTCAATTTTGTTTTCAAATACTAATTCTTCTGATTTTTGTATCTTCCTGCACTGACTAGAACTCCAAAACAATATTTAACACATATTACAAAGGTTGTCTGTTTTTTTTAACAGATTTAAACAGGGAAGTTTCTAACAGGAGAAAGGAGACTTCAGAACAAGACTTGAAGTTTGCTCTATACTGATGGTCTCTCTCTTAGTTTGGAATCCATAACAAAGCCACAGTCTCTCAGTTTCTTCATCAATAAGCTGATATAAATATTTATCTCTTACAGCCACAGAAATAACTGAGATGTTATACGTAAAGTGCACTGATACATAAGGTAGACACAATACATTTCAATCCCATCTAGTCTTTATATTCCATATATTTATTAAGGAAATCCATTATTCTGTTCCTAAATTTCTAGTGTTTCTATTATAAATGGGTATTCAAACGGATAGTTCTTAAATGTATTTGTGACTTTGTGATTAAAACACAACTTGGAAGCTAGCACATAAGAAAACAAAAGGCATCTTCAGTTTCACGTCTCCTGGAATTTATAAGTCATCTCTAGCCCCTAAAATTATACTTCATAATACCTATGCAGTAAATATTTGCTGAATATTATGTTGAAGGAATAAGCTCAGTTAATTCTGAAAGGTCTCTAAGATTTTTTTCCCAAGTATTTCATAGATAACAATTCACAATTGAAAATCACATTCTTTGGCAAATCCAGCAAAAGGAACCTGAAAACTGAATAAATACACATAGAAACATATATACATATTTATATATACATAAGTAGACATGTATATATAGGTAGACCTATATATATACACATATATGTACATGTGTATATATATATATACATAGGTAGACGTATATACAGAAGTAGACATGCCTACTGAAGCGACTTAGCAGCAGCAGCAGANTTCTTTGGCAAATCCAGCAAAAGGAACCTGAAAACTGAATAAATACACATAGAAACATATATACATATTTATATATACATAAGTAGACATGTATATATAGGTAGACCTATATATATACACATATATGTACATGTGTATATATATATATACATAGGTAGACGTATATACAGAAGTAGACATGCCTACTGAAGCGACTTAGCAGCAGCAGCAGACATGCATATGAGCTTCTCTGGTAGCTCAGCTGGTAGAGAATCCTCCTACAATGCAGGAGACCCGGGTTCAATTCTTGGGTCAGGAAGATCCCCTGAAGAAGGGATAGGCTAGTCACTCCAGTATTCATGGACTTCCCTAGGGGCTCAGATGGTAAAGAATCTGCCTGCGATGCCGGAGACCTGGGTTCGATCCCTGGCTTGGGAAAATCCCCTGGAGGAGGGCACGGCAACCCACTCCAGTATTCTTGCCTGGAGATTCTCCATGGATAGAGAAGCCTGGTGGGCTACAGTCCGTGGGGTCGCAAAGAGTTGGACATGACTGAGCAACTAAGCACAGCACACAGCACAGTCATGTGTATGGGCTTCCCCCAGGGCTCAGAGGTAAAGAATCTGCCCTCAATGCAAGAGACTTAGGAGATGCTGGTTCAATCCCTGGGTCGGGAAGATCCCCTGGAGGAGAGCATGGCAACCCACTCCAGTATTCTTGGTTGGAGAATCCCATGGACAGGGGAGCCTGGCGCGCTACAGTCCTTAAGGTCACAAAGAATCAGACACAGCTAAAGCCACTGAGCACGCATGCACACACGCACAACGTGTATACACATATTGTTCAGAGCCAAAATGTCTCTAAAAGCACAAAAAGCTTGGCTTGCCAGGGAACAGATAAAAAGGCTTTTTAAATACTTGTTTTACTTTCATGCATTGCTACCTATAAATTTTAAAGATTAACATAATTGAAAAAGTTAATTGAATTCATTAAACCATCAACATTTTGCTAATCCAATGCCACCAACATAGAAATTATTAAAAATCGGTTCTTATGGTTACATTTAGTTTGCATTAGGGTTTTTGTTGTTGTTTGTTTTTTGCACACAGTTTGCAGCATCTTAGCTCCCTAACCAGGGATCAAACCCATGCTTTCTGCAGTGGAAACAGAGCCCTAACTGCTAGGCTACCAGGGAACTCCCTTGTCTGTATTAGTTTTGCTCACTAAAAGTGTCATGTTTTTAACCTAGCATTCTATCATATCACATCTTGACTAAAAAAAAAACATTTACCATTTTGAGTTATTTTTCTCTTGATGACCTATATGAAACATTGGCAAACATGTTAAGATCCAATGGTAGACAGTGAGAGAAAGACCATTAAAAAAGAGAAAAACTAAAAGCAAAAGGAGAAATAATACAGACGACCAAATTTAGATTCTGTATATTTCCTTAACGATAACCAGCACACTGTATGATATTTCAAGGAATCATTTAGATTTTCTTTGAGCTGAATTGAAACTCTGACTACCTTTAATTGAGTACTAACCAAGCACTTCAGAGAAGGCAATGGCACCCCACTGCAGTACTCTCGCCTGGAAAATCCCATGGACGGAGGAGCCTGGTAGGCTGCAGTCCATGCGGTCACTAAGAGTCAGACACGACTGAGCGACTTCACTTTTATTTTTCACTTTCATGCATTGGAGAAGGAAATGGCAACCCACTCCAGTGTTCTTGCCTGGAGAATCCCAGGGGTGGTGGAGCCTGATGGGCTGCCGTCTGTGGGGTCGCACAGAGTCAGACACGACTGAAGCGACTTAGCAGCAGCAGCAACCAAGCAGTTTGGCACATTTATTCCTTTAATTCTTACCACCACATTGAAATGCAGGTACTTCTCATTTCAGCTCCATTTCTTTGGAAATCTTAAAGATTTTTTTTTTTAATGTGGACCATTTAAAAGCTCTTAACCACTAGACTGCCAGGGAAGTCCCTTCATCTCCATATTTACAATGAGGCTCAAAGAGGTTATGCTATTAGGCTGAGGTCATACAGCTGGTTCATGCCAACGGAGGTTAGAGGTGAAGACTGATCTACCAGAATTCAGTACTTATAAAACACACTGCCAGCCCATACTCATAGTCCTGTGCTCTGAAGCCCCTTCAAGAGGAACTGCATCTGTGAGTAGACTGAACCCCTGGATGGGAGCATCATAGTCACAGATCTACCAGCAGTGGCAAAATAGGCCCTGATCATCAAGCTATTTCTCTGAATTCTCCAGTCTTCCTTCATATAACGGCATCATGTACAGCTTAGTAGACTTGAAATATCCAAACTCTGTCTGGCAAATGCCAGCTCGAGGTGGTGGCTACCTCTGGGAGGGGAGCGGAGAGGGGGGGCATCAGGCTAGAGGAGGAGCACACAGGGAGATTCAAGTTATTGATACCATTCTGGAACTTACACCAGGATAGTCTCATGGGTCATCACTATATTATCGTACTTTATATGTCTCAAAGTTTATATAAAGCATAATTTTCAACTATTAAAGCAAGAAGAATTCTCTGGGCACACTTCAAATAAGCAGTGAACAATTCCTATCCTTTCTGCCCTGACTCACGCTAAAGTGATCAAAGGTGTGTAAACCATGCCAAACTCCTGATTCTTTCCTCTTCACATCCTGTTCAGAAGGCCAAGAAGCTACCAGACCTGGTTTTTGAAGTTTGGGTTGGAAAATAATGCAAAATTCTTTTCTTTAAGGACTGGTTTCCTTTCAACAAGGTTTCAAGGAGCAAAGAAAGAGTTAAAGAAAGCATCTTGTTTCACTGATACCAATTCATAAGCTCTTTGCCCAAGAGCTGGGCTCATGCTGACTTCTCTTATGCTCCCCTCAAGACACACAGCACAAGGCCTTGGATGGAGTAGGTGGACGATTGAGGTTTTTGAATCAATGTATAAATGGATGAGTCAAGTCCCACTGTTTTCATGGAGAATCTTAAATGTCACTCTTCTTGAAACTTGACCATGCTGCTCAACCTACTAAAAATTTCATAATGAACCGCCTACAAGCACAATCTTGTATGAATATCCCCTGTGTTCCCCAAATCCTTTGTGACCTATGGACACAATTGCCGAATATGAGTCATGCTTCTACCACGCTCCCACACAAGTGGTATTTTTAATGCTCCAGCATTTCCTGAAGTCGCGCTCTCAGGAAATGGCTTTTGCAATAATGACCTCACCGTCCCCATGTTCCCCTCACCCCCACCACTGAATCCCAGAATAGCTGAACAGGTGTTCAGATACCTAGAATTACCCAAAACGCTCCACAAGCCGTCTTATGCCTCCTATCAAAGTCACGAGGATGACCTCTTGTCCTTTGGAGTTTGAAAGGAATATTTGTGCTTTATTTATATCTAGATATAGTTGATTCTTAAAACTGGCAATAGCCACCATGCACCAGAACAAAGTCAGTATAACATAGTGGTTAAGGGTATGGCCTCTGGGGTCTGACAGCCCTGGAGACCAAATTTTGACCCCATGGCTAACTGTGGATTAACCAACACTAACCACAAAGGATGTGCTTTCAGTCAACTCATTTAAGCTTTTAGAGCTTCAATATTATCATCTATAAAATGGGAATAATAGAAGAAATAATTTTCTGGTAATGTTATGAACATCAAATAATAATACAACTCCTATATACTTCTGACCTCTGGCCTGATAAAGAGCAGCTGCTCGGTACTTGCTAATGGTTATTATTGTGCCAAGTTTTCCTGGACCTCAGGCCTGAGTACTCTCTCTTGGAAACTGTTGACCACGATGTGGCCACTGTGACTGCCAGGAGTCTTTAGATGTCCAGATACCTTCAGAAACTTATCTGGCTCAACCTATTCTTGAAGGCACTGCCCTAGCACCCTCTGGGAATCAGAAAGGTTAAGGGAGAGCAGAGGGTGAGAAGTAAAGGATGAGAGGGGATGGGGAAGATTATATCAGTAAAGCCACCTGGTCTCACCCAGGTTCAAAGCAAACAGAGAGGCTGCCACATGACTGTGGGAGGAGACGTATTTACACAGTGAAGCTCCTGGCAACGATCATGATCAAAGTCCATACTCCTTTGGAAAAGAGTCTGTTTATCTTTTATGTCTTTCTTATAAGAGAAACCCAATAGCAAAGATGAGGCTGAAAACGGCAATTTGACTCTGAGAAACTGTTCTCATCAGACCATCTGATAAGCTTCCCAAGAGACTTTTCTAGGCTCTCCAAACAGCACAGGACAAATAGCCAACTCTGAAGAGGATGCCCTGGGGTGTAGTCAAACTGCAACTGCCCTAGAAGTCAGATTCCCAAAGACTCATACACAAGGGGCAAGGGCAGGATGCATACATCCCCAGGCCATTCACCATTCAGCCCCAGGCAGGAGCACATACAAAGCTACCCCAGGAGAACTACTTTGGAGGCACAGAGAAGAAGAAAAAGATCCTGCTGGCACTGCTGGGAAACATAGCGGTAACCAGCACACCCTGGCCCTAGCAACCAGCAATGGACAGACTCAGACTGAGAAACCCTTTCTGGGCACAGGGCCTGAAAGCATACCCCTCAGAGGCTCAGGATCCATGAAGGCTAAGGATCAACAGCAAAAAGACATTAAAGATTATCTCCTAAATGGTATTTCATGGCCATCAAACAGCCACGACAAGCCCAGCAAGGGAGCAGCCCGTGTCTGTAGGCTGGTGGAGATGCTCTGGCAATTGAGCTACACTGGCAGCTCCAGGGAGGAAACACTGTGGTATTTCTCTACTTAGGAAGACAGCGCTTTGCATAACAAATGTTCCAGGTATAATCTTTTCATGGCATAATTCTTTCTGGACCCCGTAATGCGAGTTACTCTCAGTCGTAACTGAAGGTCCTAATTATTGGGAAAATGAAGCAGCCAATACTTCTTTAAATCAGCAAGTAGGATTAGCAGGATAAACAAGGAGCCCTCCCACTTGCCTCAGGAGACCTCCTGCTTGGTGTGACCCTGAGCATGTTAGATCTACCATTTGGGCTTTGAGTGTGTGTGCTAGGTTGCTTTCTTTGAGTCTGACTCTGTGACCTCATGGACAGTAACTCACCAGGTTCCTCTTTCCATGGCATTGTTCTGGCAAGAATACTTGAGTGGGTTGCCATGATTTGGGCTTCAGTTTCCTCCTTTATAAACCTCTTCTTTAAGGGGACATCATATGGGTTCTTTTGAATACTCCCACCCTAGCTGACTATTTTTTTCTTTCTTAATTCCTTGTTGAGGCTTAGCACACATGCAATAAAGTACACAAAGAGAAATATTATTCTTACTTAGAATTTTATACCTTTCAGGGAGTGGAAGATGGTGGTGGGGTGATGTTGACTCACTCCCTATAGCAGCATCAAAGGCCATTTTATAGATGTTGAATTGAGATAATCAAAGGCCCAGAGAACATGTCAGTCATAGCAGTCAGATTAGTGCTTCAAAGTCCTGACTCATGGTGTTTAGTCTGAGTCCTAAGTCCTACCAAGAGCTCCTGCAGCAGTTCTCCACGATGGGAGTGACCTTGCTTGGATCACAGACAAGAATGAAAAGAAGTGGCAGTCTGAGAAGAGATTTTTTAGGTCATAGCAGATGTCTAAAAAGGAATGAGTACCAACTTGTCTGGGAAATTATAATTCCCTTTGACCTTCAGGCTCTGCCATAATTTAATAGTTATTACTGATGGAGTGCTTATTGTGTGCCAAGCACTGCACAGTTTAACATGGATAATTTCATTTAATCTGCAAAATAACTCATGAGATGGACATTTCTATCAGCCAGTATTATAGAATAAAAACCTGAGGTTTAGGAAGATTAAACCACTATTCTCAAGTTATAGATGAAGCATGGCAGAGCTAGGAGTTGAACCCAAGCCCACAGACTTTACCACAGCAGTCTTAGTTTCCCACAGTCACTTCCACTTTACCCTGCAACCAAGGCACCATCATGAAATGCACTACCCCCAAACAGATGGCACACTTTACTTATGCGCCTGTTGATTCACCGTCCAGCGTGGCATGGTCTTCCCCTTCCCCTCTACTATCCAGATCCATCCTTCAAAACCTAATGTAAATACCATCTCCTAGCCATTCCATTCCACACAGAAAATCCTCCCCTCTGAATTCACGTGAAAGGTATCACCTACTTCATTCATGGGGAGTCTTTATCATTTTTTTACAAGTGTATATCAATCATTCATTCTTTCAATGACATATACATGCACTATTCTTTCTCCTCAAATGCTTGTCAACTAGTAGATGTCAGGAACCATGTCATCTATTTTTTTTTATATCTCTCAAACTATTTATCAGGGTACAGAATTTAAAAGTCAAATAACATGGTTCTGTACAGAGGCTTTGGAAATTATATGACATTCATTAGAGCCACACCTTGTATTGATGGCTAAATCACCTTCGTTTATTTCCCAAGCATTTGACCCACTCTTCCCCAGTATGAATTATCTTTAAAAAGGTTTTTGCCTTTGTAAGACCATAACANAATAACATGGTTCTGTACAGAGGCTTTGGAAATTATATGACATTCATTAGAGCCACACCTTGTATTGATGGCTAAATCACCTTCGTTTATTTCCCAAGCATTTGACCCACTCTTCCCCAGTATGAATTATCTTTAAAAAGGTTTTTGCCTTTGTAAGACCATAACATTCTGTCTTGCTCTTTTTCTGTACTGCAACATTAGCAACTCTGTGTGTGTGTGTGTGTGTGTGTGTGTGTGTGTATGTGAAGGAACATGTATATGTATATGAAAAACATATACTTTGATAAATTAAAGGGCATAAGATAATAGCCCACTGCACCTGAATTAAGCAAACACCCCGGATGGTGTTACTTGCACACCAGCCAGCAAACCTGCCTGGGAAGTGAGCAACTTTCTCAAGCCACTGCTCAGCCTGGTGTGTTGACAACCTTGGGAGAGAAGACAATAATTGCAGTCATAAAGTAATATCTACCTTCATTCCCTTTGGATTGCTTGTTTATAGACTGAAATCGCTGTACAGGTTCTGCTGGTTCTTCTTGTCCATTTGCTAAGCTTAAATCAAGAAGGGAGAGTCCTAGGTTCATCCAACTGTAAACAGTGCCTCTCAAGGTTAAGCTGGGGAGTCTGCACAGTGGTTTGGGGCACTGGCGGTGGGAAGGCAGTTCTGGATGTAACATATGAGAGAAACATACTGCCCCACATGCCTGGACAGAGGGAAAAAGTGAACAGCAAGCAATACCAGGGAGAATGATGTTCACATTGATTTCTTACCATCTTTTGGCAAAACACGAAGGTGGACTTTTTCAAAGTAATTATACTCTTGACCTTTGCTTTATCCACTGTGACAACCTCAAGACTTTTTCTGTCATTATGCAAATGTTATTTGAAGTTACAAAGAGCACAAGCCTGGTAAGCTAGATATCAACAAAAGTTAGTTAAGGAAGTTGATGAGCCAGCCAGGATCAGGATGTCTTGAAAATAAACACATGAAACTGAGCTCCAAATGCACGGCTCTGATAGACTCGATTCACTGACAGGTATTGGGCGCTATGTTGTCCCAGGACCCTGGGGACACAGCACAGAACAAGTTCAGGCTCTAGTTTCTAGAAGCTTGCAGCCAGAATAGAGGAGTAAACAAGCACACAGCCACCATTACACAGTAAGTCCATATAAACACAGAAGGCAGAGATGAGAAAGCCTTTTAAAAAAACTATTCACTGATTGTGGATCATCATTGGGGTTTGTTTGCCTTTTTTTTAAGCCTCACTATCTGAATTTTGGGGCTTCCCAGGCAGTTCAGTGGTAAAGAATCCACCTGCGAATGCAAAAGATGCGGCAGGGCCTCAGATTTTACCCCTGGGTTGGGAAGATCCCCCAGAGAGGGAAATGGCTACCCACTCCAATATTCTTGTCTGGAAAAACCCCATGAACAGAGGAGCCTAGGAGGCTTTATAGTCCATGGGGTCACAAAAGTGTCAGACACAACTTAGTAACTAAACAACAACACCACCTGAACTTCAGGCTTATTTTTGCCTTTTTCTAACTGTAAGATCTGAGTCAAATCACATCAATGACTGGACCTCAATTTCCTCATCCATAAAATAAGAGTGTTGGTGTAGATCAGAGATTAGCAGATAACAGCCTGAGGGACAAGTCCAGCTCCAACCTGTTTTGGATATGATGCTTATTGGAACACACCCACACCTGCTCACATATATATTGCCTATGGCTGCTTTCATTTTATGGCAGAATAGTTGTGACACACGGTTCACAAAGCCTGAAGTATTTACTATCTAGTCCTTTACGGGAAGCACTTGCTGACATCTGGCATAGAACATCTCTCAGGCCTCTTCCAGGGGTTTACAAGATTCACGTGGAAAGATGAAAGCACCCTGAACACTCAGGATAGTCATACAAATAGAGGGAATTATCGAAAGGTGCACGCAGGTTCCAGGAAGATAAGGATTCATTGTGCTCATTTTCATCAACAGCAAAGATTTGTTCCAGTGGCCTCTAACCTGGATTCATAGTAGGATCAACTGGAGAAATGTTTTAATGTCAATACCCAGGACTCAGTGTCTAGAGTTTCTAACTTAATGGGTATGTAGTGACCGGATTCAGCTTAAAAAAAAAAAAAAAAAAAGCTCCAGAAAATTCTAGAATGCACTCAGGGCTAAAAAATGCTGATTTATTAATGGCCTGAACACAATACTATGATTGAGAAGATTAGAAGTCATAGTTCTTCAAATAATTTTAAATCGGGTTGTATGAGCTTGACATATAAGACAATCAATAAAATATATATAATAACATTGTGTAACAAATAAGCAAAGTACATGACTAGTCCCCAAACTCAGATCTGTAGACTGTTGCAGAGACAGTAGCATGAGAATTGTCTTGGAGGAAAGAAAAGAATTGTCTCGAGAACCTGTGAGTTACACAGCTTTGGGAGGCCAATCCCAGAGATTTTCATTTGACGTATCTGGGGAGAGATCCAGGCATCACTACTTTAAAAACGACAGTGATGAGTCCACGAGTAAGTTTGTGAATCACATTCCAGGTGAACTGTGGTGAAGGGATTCAGCATTAAATAGAGAACTCCTAAAGCTCGGCCACACTTATTTTTGACTCTCCAAGGTACTAGCATCTAGAATTTAGTATGTATTTGGTAAGTGTTTAATAAATAGACCTTGATTTAGAAAGTGACCAGTGAGTGTTATGGTGGACAGAGACAGCAGACTTATAAATTTAAACTTGACCTTGAAAGAAATAACGTGAGACTCATGTTCTATATGTTAAACAACCGTCAACTGCACCTTCCCACCTACCCCTCACTTATACATTGACTACCAACCTGACCAAAGATGGTTATGTTAGGATCACCAAGCTACTGAAGCCCTCTCGGTCAGACTGAAGTTCATGATTACTTAAATCTCTTTTCCAGGAATAGCTATTTTATACCAACTAACAGGGTTATTGCTCCATAAACTTACCTTTTGTCACTACCTTTGACTGTTGACACATGCAATGATTAGACAGAGTTGAGCAAAGGGTATTTTTGCAGTCTGTGGGGAAGAGTACAGAACATAAATAATCATTGTGTCTCATTAACAAAATCCCGAATGTGCAAAATACTCTGGTCCCAGTGTCACAATTAGATAAGCACCTGCCACGCCCATTAACTTCAAAGCGAAATTGAAGCCAAGTTTGGGCCCATATGCTCCCTGTCCTTACACTTAAGCAAGTCAGATGGCATCTATTTTCCCATTCAGTTAATTTCTGAAACAGCCAACATGATAGTTATTGCTCTGGACTCTTATAATTCCCCCAGGTAGCCTTGCTCAAACAACCCGTGAAATACTTCCCACCTACAATTTCTAGGGTTTCAGATGAGCCTTTGGCCACACCCTGAACATGTCCTTTTTAAAGACAGGTCCTTTTAAATGGCTGAGTGGAAGCCTCCCCCATCACATAAAGCGTGATACTGATGGACAAAGACGCATGTGTTTTGTGTTAAGGGCAAACGGTTATTAAAGTAAATGGAATAAAAACTAAGGCGGACATTGAAAGTTTGAGATGATAGGCAAGAACTCTTTGAAGAATAGAGTTCTGAAAGCTTCTCTGTCTCAGTCTATGATATTCTGTTGGCAAATTGCCCTACATACTACATCACATTCAGCTCTAAACATCAGTGGTTCAAGGTGGGAAGCTCTAAGCTCTGAGAAAGAGCCACAGTCAGAAATTTCGTTGTGCCTACCTGATGCTACTGTGACTAGTAGATCCCAAAGTTATGATTCATTCAATGAAATAGTCTCCTTTGGCGCAATGTAGGCACAGGTATAGGGAATGACTGGGCTTCCCAGGTGTGCTAGTGGTAAAAGAATCCACTTGCCAATGCAGGAGACATAAAAGACGCGAATTCGATCCCTGGATTGGGAAGATCCCCAGGAGGAGGGCATGGCAACCCACTCAAGTTATTCTTGCCTGGAAAATCCCAAGGACAGAGGAGCCTAGTAGGCTACAGTCCATAGCATCACCAAGAGTCAGACATGACTGAAGCAACTTAGCACACACACGTAAGGAATGGCTGGCTACATAGAGTGGGTTCAAGGGCCTGAGAAGACCCCTCTGTTCATATATGTCTTTACTGCTTCAGTGTTAAAGGTCTTGGAACCCCTTCTGAGAATCCAGTTCCTCTGTTCCCTTACAGTCATGGAAGCATGTACCACAGAGAGAAGCATAAGCTGGAGGACTGAGAGGGCAGAGAGACACTTAGGATGAAAGAGGCTCACAGAGGGCCAAAAATATCCTTCCAGCAAGCCATGTTTCAGATGATAAAGAGAACAAAAATAAGTGGCCTCCTCTGTAAAATGAACCGATTGCTCCCTCCTTTCCCAGCAGCATCAGAATTGGCTGAAGGGGAGTCATAGGTGGAGAGCTGGTGATGCATCGATCATGTGCATGCATGTTACGTTGCTTCAGTCATGTCCAAATCTGTCCAGCCCTAGCCCTATGGACTGTAGCCTTCGAGGCTCTTCTGTCTGTGGGATTCTCTAGGCAAAAATACTGGAGTGGGTTGTTATGCCCTCCAGCAGGGGATCTTCCCAACCCAGGAGGTGAACCCATGTCTCTTATGTCTCCTGCATTGGCAGGTGGGTTTTTTACCACTAGCATCACCTGAGAAGCTCATGCTTTGACCACAAGGTCTATCATTTCTCAAAAGCAGCAACTGGAGCAGAAAGCAGCACAAACCCTCAGGAGAAGCATGGGTGGAACACAGCTGGGAATTTCACTGGGAAGAATTAGAAGGGATTTTGTTGTTGCCATTTTCCAAGACTGAGCATATTACATGATGCTATGTGGACCGTGGACAGAACTAAAATCAGCATGCTTAGTGAAGTTCCAGGAGCGGGGGAAGGTGGGAAGTTGTGAAGCTTGAATCACCAAATTCCCCCTCCAGGTTAGGAGATGAGTGGGAAGTTATTCAGAAGCAAAGGCAAAAGAAGAATTATAAGTACCTATAGCATTCTGAGGGCTTCCTGGATAGCTCAGCTGGTAAGAATCTACCTGCATGGAGGAGACCTCGGTTTGACTCCTGGGTCAGGAAGATCTCCTGGAGAAGGGATAGCTACCCACTCCATTATTCATGGGTTTCCCTGGTGGCTCAGACAGTAAAGAATCCACCTGCAAAGCAGGAGACCTGGATTCGACCCCTGGCTTAGGAAGATGCCCTGGAGGAGGGCATGGCAACTCACTCCAGTGTTCCTGCCTGGAGAATTCCATGGACAGAGTAGCCTGTAGGGCTACAGTCCATGGGGTCCCAAAAAGTCAGACATGACTGAGTGACTTAACACTTTCTAACACATCCCATTCTGATAGTAAGGGGTTTTCAGTTTCTGAAAATTCTAAATAACATTCTGTGGTAGGAATGCTTTTCTCATACTTCAAATATTGTCAGGAGAGTTGTTACTCAGCAAGACACTATGAAATTAATTACCTAGAGGAACATGAGAAACACTGTGTAGATGATTTGTATATCGTATGTTAGACATTGACCGCTAATGGGATATTTCTCTTTCAAATATTCTTGAGATAAGTAACAGTTCAAGTTAACATTTTAGTATGGAGATTCCTTCCAGTGACACATTGGGCCCAGGGCTGAGGTGACAGGTTTCAGGTGAAGTGAAATGAGATAGTAATAAACAAAAAATGTGGGAGGAAAAAAGCCCTAACACAAAGTAGGTATTTCCAGCATATGTCATGAGTCCCAGGTACTTACTGGGCACCAGCAACAAGACAATGCACCAGGCACTTGGGAGAATAAAGAGATGTACAAAGACACCAATGCCACCATCAACTAGCTCAAAATACAATGGGAGAAACAGCAGCAATGTTAACTGTGATGAGGGAAAAATTAGAAAAGTGTCATGGAACTGGCACAAGAGCCTGCTACCCCAGCATCACCTGGAAGCTTGTTACAAATGTAGATTCTCAGGACTTCCAGAATTAACATATGCATTTTACCAAAATTCCCTAGGCAATTTGTTGCACTTTTGAGAAACACTGGTCTAAACAAAAACACTGAAGACATCAGAGAAAGGGAACGAGAGTAAGGGAAGGGTAAGCCTTTGACTGTGTGGATCAAATAAACTGTGGAAAATTCTGAGAGAGGTGGGAATACCAGACCACCTGACCTGCCTCTTGAGAAACCTGTATGTAGGTCAGGAAGCAATGGTTAGAACTGGACATGGAACAACAGACTGGTTCCAAATAAGAAAAGGAGTACATCAAAGCTATATATCGTCACTGTGCTTATTTAGCTTATATGCAGANTGGGAATACCAGACCACCTGACCTGCCTCTTGAGAAACCTGTATGTAGGTCAGGAAGCAATGGTTAGAACTGGACATGGAACAACAGACTGGTTCCAAATAAGAAAAGGAGTACATCAAAGCTATATATCGTCACTGTGCTTATTTAGCTTATATGCAGAGTACATCATGAGAAATGTTGGGCTGGAAGAAGCACAAGCTGGAATCAAGATTACTGGGAAAATATCAATAACCTCAAATATGCAGATGACACCACCCTTATGGCAGAAAGTGAAGAGGAACTACAAAGCCTCTTGATGAAAGTGAAAGTGGAGAGTGAAAAAGTTGGCTTAAAGCTCAACATTCAGAAAACAAAGATCATGGCATCTGGTCCCATCACTTTGTGGGAANGAAGGCTTGTGGTAGGAAGTGGGGACAGTAGGTGGGGGCGCTTTGTATCAGCTGGAGCAGGGGAGGATGAGCTTGGTTTTGCTATTTAAGGCTGTGGGTATAGACAACTTTCAGTTTCCTTATGAGGCAGCCTGGCTAGGTGCATTCCAGACATGCTGAAGTCACTACAGGGCAGGGATTCATCTTCAGCTGGCTTCCTACCAAATTCCCCAGGCACTATTTGACACTTTTCCTTAAGCCCTGCCTCACGGCCCACCCTCCCCACCAGATGCCTTTGTCTCCTTCGCCTCTGAGACTGAGGCCACCAGATACAGGCTCCATCAACTTCTCTCTTCTGTACCTCACTGTTTCTCTACACCTTCACCCTCCTTTTTGGAAGAGGAATGCTTCCTTCATTCCAAAATAAGTCCACCTAACCAGGTGATCCCTCTCGTTCACCTACATAGATTGGTTCCATCAATCTGGCTCTCTCTTGCTCATTTAATTTCTCCCTCACTTTCATTTCATCATCTATAAACCAACAATTAACTCAAGTCTTTCAAATCCTGAAGCGTTCTCGCTCAAGCTTGCTTGCCTTTTCAGCCAGCCTCCACCTGTCTGGAATTGTACACCCGGATCTCTTCACTGGCTTGCTGATTTCACCTCTTCATGGCCCCCTGACCTCTCAGCCCTTGTTTTCTGGCTTCCTGGCCTGCCTATGTGCTTTTGTCCCTGCTACAGCCTTCTGCATTCTGGAACACTCACACCTCTGCCTAGCAGTGTACTAGTACCCTCCAGGTTTCCAGAGCCTATATCCCTCCTCCTGCCCTTCACCTGGGCTACAAACCCTGTGCCAATCTAGAGACCCACCCTGAGGCAGGCAGACCAGACATACAGGTAACTCACCTCGTCCCCTGAGTCGCAGCATGAACAAAGTCCTGCTGCTCTTCCAAGTTCAAGGACATCTTCATTGTGGGAACTATCTTGGTTTTCAAGTGTGGGCCCAGTTTTGGCTCCAGCACTGGTTCCATTTTCATGCATCTGAATTATTGAGCATTTATGATGTGCCAAGCTCTGCAGCCCTGCCTGGACATGATCTCACTGACTTCTCTCAGCGCCCCTGTCCTGGGAAACCCTGCAGTCTGCAGACCCATGTTATAGGGGCTTTGAGAAGTGTGCCCAAGGTCACACAGCCAATAGACGGCAGAACCAGGGCTCAAAACAGGCCTTCTGACTCTGTGGCCATGCTTGGTCAATAGCTGTCACTTTCAATAAAAGGGAGAGGGGGTGGTGTGTGTGTGTGTGTCTGTGTGTGTGTGTGTGAGTGTGGCTGTGGATCTGGGAGTGACGGAGTTATGGTGGGAAAGCTTTCAGGGACCCTGCCACTGACACCAGATTTTCTGGTCCTGATTAGCTGCTGCCTGGCTGCCAGGAGCTGTTATGATCACTCACTCCTCTGCCCCATCACTGGGCCTGTGGGGACTTGCCCTTCCTTCCTGCTCTTGGCCCTGTGATGTTGACAGCTGTACTGGGAAAGCACAGGCTGACTGCTGCCACGCTTACGAGACACAGAGGTACGTGCCACTTTGGACGTCCCGCCCAATTGGTCCCATGCCTGCCCCTGCACAGGCGGTCAGGCCACTTCCGGGCCAGGCATTTGCTCCGTGTGTTAACCTCTCTGTAACAGTAACTGAGTGCTCTCTAAGCCACCACATATCCACGGTTCTTCCTGGCAGAATTCACCCTTCATACCCTCTGTTGCATTCTTTTAACTCTTGACTTATGCTTTTTTTCTGGCTTTTTCCCCAACCCACCTTAGATTAATGCCTCATTTGTTTTGTTAACACCTTCTAATATTTAATTTTCTTTTTTTTCAAATTTCAATATTTGTGTGTTGAAGTAATTAGGACACACTCCTTCAAACAGGATGGTACAGAAAACCTCAAATTGTTAAGTTTGTTGAGTAAAATGAGTCACTGGGAGGAGAAGTCTACCAGGAGAATAAAAACAATGACAATGAGAACAGTAATACCCAATAAGCAATATTTTCAAGGTGTCTTGCAATTACCAAACACAGACTCATCGCCTGGTCTTCACTGTCCAGAAGATAAGTTCTGTGATTCACTGAAAGCCAAACCGCCAAGTATAACAGCGACAGGACTCAATTCTCAAGCTCCCACTCCAAACCTTATTTTCTCCCTAAAATGCCTTTTAAAGAAAAGATTTCTGTCTCATCAGCCAGCTCATCTGGGCCACCCGAAAACCTCAAACAAAAATTCCCCAGGTCAGCATCATGCGTTCTCCAAGAGCAAGCATCTTCAAACAGAAACCAAAAGCAATGAAAACCAAAGACTAATGGCTTCTGGCTTCTCTTCAGTGGTAGCAAGCCTTAGTTCTTTTTCCTTATTTCATGGGAAAAGTTATAACTGCCAAGGGGAGCGGTGGGCTTTTCAATGGTGGAGCAGAGACATGAGCTTAGGAAAAGCAACCTTCAAGGAGAGATGTTCTCCTTCCTCCCTCTACCAAGGCCAAGTACACATTCATGCTTTTACATTTTATTTTACTTAATTTAAAGTCAGTGAGACCATAAAGGACCTCTTTTGCATTATCTTTTCTTATCCTTCTGCTGCTTCCACAGAAAAACTAAATATGTGGAACATCAAGCCTTTATGAATCTTGTCTGCAACTATGGAATTGAGTATGTACTTTTTGAGGACATCAGTTCATTCAAGATCATAAGACAACTTTAGAAAAAAAAAATCCTTAAGAGATCTATAGGTCAAATGGACTTCCCTTTCTGGTCTAAATGTCATGTTTGTGAGAGTGATGTGGTATAAACAGCAAAGTACTGAAATGAGAAATTATCCCTCTGCTGAATAAACCAGACTCTTAGCTGACTAGTTTGCAGGCCTACTTCTCCCACCTGTGGCTGGTACCTTCTCACCTCTTGGGTCTCCACGCAAACATCACCTCCCAGGACAGCAGTCCCTNTTTCTGGTCTAAATGTCATGTTTGTGAGAGTGATGTGGTATAAACAGCAAAGTACTGAAATGAGAAATTATCCCTCTGCTGAATAAACCAGACTCTTAGCTGACTAGTTTGCAGGCCTACTTCTCCCACCTGTGGCTGGTACCTTCTCACCTCTTGGGTCTCCACGCAAACATCACCTCCCAGGACAGCAGTCCCTAACCTGCAGAATCTAGTGTCTGATGATCTGCGGTGGAGCTGAGGCAATCATAATAGAAATAAAACACATAAAAAAAATGTAATGTGTTTGAATCATCCCCAAACCACCCCCAGCTCAGTTCGTGCCAAAGTCGTGTTCCCTGAAACCGGTTCCTGGTGCCAAAATGGTTAGGGACCCCTGTCCCAGGAGATACCTTCTAAGATTGCTCTTTCTCCAGGACTTTCTTTTTCTCTCCCCTATCCTCCTCCCATTATTTTATTAATAGTATTTATCACTCTGGCATTTCATTTTTATTTGTTTACTTCTTTATCGTCTACTTCCTTCTGCTAGAAGGTAAGACCTTTATGTGAATTTGTCTTAATTATTGCTGTTTTCCCAGAAATGAGCTTCCTGAATTCAGTTCCCTGAATAAACATGCAGGACGCCACTTACAAATAAAAGACTTCTATTTTTTTCTTTATATGTTGCCGAAACTGTAGAATCTGGGGATACCATCAAAGATAAATTGGAGGCCAACATCTGCACACTGCTAAGCATTTCACACCACAGACACTCCAGACAGAGGTCTCTTTACTGAGAACGCTTCAGTTTCCTTAGCATCGAAGCACAAACGCAGTATTTGAGTGAGAGAGACAAGCCCAGTAAGTTCCCGTCTTATCTCAAATTCTGCAAAGAAAATGAAACAGAGAAACATTTGTTCCGGATTTGCTGTGAAGACTTTAAAAACACTCATACTGCCCGAAATTCACTCTGTGGGATCCTTTTAACTGTTCAATTTGGTTTTAAACCTTCTGCTCTTTAGAGGTAAAGAAGAGGGGAAGATTCATTTATTCATTCAACAAACAGCTCAGACCTCACAGAAAGTTCTAAGTTCTAATGGACTCCTCCCCACCATTCTAGCATTTTTTAGTTTATTACACTATTAATTGCCCAGGAGTACGTCTCTCTATAGCTTTATTTTTATGACTGTGTGTGTGTGCTCCGTCACGTCTGACTCTTTAAGACCTCATGGACTGTAGCCCACCAGGCTTCTCTGTCCATGAAATTTTCTAGGCAAGCACACTGGAGTGGGTTGCCATTTCCTCTTCTAGGGGATCTTCCCGACCCAGGGATTGAACCTGCATCTCCTGTACTGGCAGGTGGATTCTTCTTCACTGCACCACCTGGGAAGCCTTATATTTTTATTCATGTTTTACAAATTTAGTGTCTGATTCTTCCAGTTAGAACATACGCTCCATGAGAGCAAGAGTCTTGCCTCTTCTCCACTAATCCTTCTCCAGAGCCTAAGAGTTCACAACACATGGAAAATTCTCAACAGGCAGCTGTTGAATAAATGAAGGAATGAAGACGCGTGGGCTCTGTGAAGGCTTTTTTGACATCTCTTGCCTCATTTTGACATTCTCGCGTTTCAGAGTACTCTGCATCCATCCGTTCTTCCCTGTCACCAGGAATTCAGCCTCAAGGGTTCTCTTTCCCAAACAGTTGTGTAGNATAAATGAAGGAATGAAGACGCGTGGGCTCTGTGAAGGCTTTTTTGACATCTCTTGCCTCATTTTGACATTCTCGCGTTTCAGAGTACTCTGCATCCATCCGTTCTTCCCTGTCACCAGGAATTCAGCCTCAAGGGTTCTCTTTCCCAAACAGTTGTGTAGTAACACTGAGTCTTTGGGCTTCCAGGATGGCTCAGATGGGAAAGAACCTGCCTGCAGTGCAGGGGACCCAGGTTCAATGCCTGGGTCAGGAAGGTCCCCAGGAGAAGGGAATGGCAACCCACCCCTGTATTCCTGCCTGGAGAATCCCTTGGAAAGAGGAGCCTGGCCGGCTACAGTCCAAGTGGTCGCAAAGAGTCAGATAAGACTGAGCAACTAACTCTCTACTACTGCTGAGTCCTTTGCTGCTTCACCATACAGAATTGGCATAAGCAATACAAGCTTGTTTGTGATCACTTCGCACATTTCTACACTGGTTTCCCACCAACACTGTAATCTGCCCAGAGTAAAGGCGTATGTCTTCGGCTAAGGAATAGAGAAGGAAGAGAAGGGTTTTGAAAAATGATTATGAAGTAAGTTTTAAAAATACTAAATTTGTACGCCTAAGGTATATGCAAGTAGAAATGTCCAATAAGAAGTTTATGTGTATGGATATGATGTCAGAAAGGAGTTTAAGCTGTAATCGTTCACCTGTAACTTGTCAGCATCTGTTCAGGAAAACAAATTGAATGCATGTGCTCACTATCGAGATGATGAGTAGCAAAGGGTAGAGCCACGGCACTGCCACCACTTCAGGGCCAGGCAGGGAAGGGAGGGTGAGGAGGGACCGTATTTGTGGTGGGAGAGGGGCCAGCAGAGTGTGTCCTTGTGGATGCCAAGAAAGGTGACATTCTCAAGATGGGAGAGAATGGGCAGCGATGGCAAGAGTCCCAGAGACTCCAAGCTGAAAAGCCTAGAAAATGTCCACTGGATTTGGCCGTGGAGTCTTGCCACAGCAATTGCACCTGAGGCATGAGAACCAAAACCTGATTGAGAGAGACTAAGAACGGACTTTACTGGAAGATGAGAAACTCAGACGCTTAGCTTTGAAGACAAGAAGAAAGATAGGCTGGTACCCAAATTGGAGTTTCTATGGAAAATGAATTGAATTTGTTACTCAAAAGTTGTTTTCCAGTTGAACATTTGAAATGTGTATAGTTTATTTTGTGCCAATTATACCTCAGTAAAGTGTTATTTTTTTAAAGCACACTTTAGCATTTCACAAAATATCAATACCTTCTCATTTGAGAATACAACTTCAAATTCATAATAACATATTAAGATATTTTCTGATATATAAGTGAGGAAAATCCAGTAGAAGTGAAAACCCAGAAATGTATAAACTAATACTCCAGGTTTACAAATAAGAAGAAGAAAACAATCAACAACAGAAGAATTTTTCTTATGGTAGGGTGTATAAAGACATTATGACCTGGAATATGGGCCTGCACAGAAAAAGTGCAGGAATTACGTGGAATCACATTGTTTTAGATCTACCTATGAGGCCAGGCTTTCCTGACGGCTCAGCTGGTAAAGACTCCACCTACAGTGCAGATGTGTGTTCAATCCCTGGGTCAGAGAGATCCCCTGGAGGAGGAAATGGCAACCCATTCTGGTGTTCTTTCCTGGAGAATCCCATGGACAGAGAAGCCTGGTGGGCTACAGTCCATGGGGTCGCAAGGTGTCAGACATGACTGAGCAACTAAGCAAGCATGCATGATACAGGCTAGAAAATGGACTAGATTATGACCTAAGTCAAGGCAACTGCAAGCCACATTCAGATCTTCAGGAAAGGCTCAAAGAGCTTCCCAAGCACAGGTGAAAAGGCCTTAATGCCATCAAAGCTTCATTTAGGGTCCTAATTAGAGAAAAAAGAAACATGTAGATATACATTGGATAGAGAAGGGAGGATAACATTTAAACTAAATATTCACCCTTTTCCAAAGATTCAGCAGTTATCCTAGCTGAGTTCTAACAACTGAAGAGAATAAAATGTCAAGACTTAAACAATTACTCAAGAGTTAGTAAATTCATAGGTGAGACAGGTAGATAAAACTGAAGAGAAATATGAACTCAGGGAAAGCTGGTTTTTCGAATGTAGCCATCTAGAATTTTCTCTACAGTGTTTTCGTGTGGCATAGAAAAAAATGACAAACTGAAAGCCAACAGATTAAATACTCATGTGTACAGTCTCTGATATTTTCTTAAAGCACACTTTTCCTCACTGAATCCTTAAAATAATTCAGAGAGCTAGGCAGCACACCGGAGTGGCAGCAGCCCCCACTGCCCCCGAGTGATATTTATCTTCATATTTTCACACAATTGGACTTTGAGAGGTAATGTTTTTCCTTTGACCTGTCTTGTTTTCCCAAAACCTTATCTAGGGGAGCAGATTCATCAGAGACTGAAAATGCATTAGAATAAGCAGGGAAAAGTGGAGAAGAGATGTTGAATGTCTGTTGAAATGTGTATTGCCACATGATTAACTGAAAAAATATATCCAGGCACTAAAGATAAGTGATACAGTTACTAACTTACTAATTAGAGAACTAGACAGGAGGCTAAGTGATATAATCATCTCATTCCAGACTGCAATTCATAATTAGAAAACCAACTTCCAGGACCTGCCATAGAATTAATAGAGAGACATTATGACATTCTCTACCCCTGTGACCTCAGGGCAACCGGTGGGAAGGGATGCTCATGAAAGCCTGATGATGCACAAGATAAAATATTCAGCGTCAATTTGGTATCCAGGGTAGTAGGATCTTCAGTTATTCATCGCTTTCTACTCCTCCCAACCCAATCCTGTCTGTTCCCCTCTAAAATAGTGGCCAGTGTTAACAGAGGACTTATTAACCATTGCATTAAGCGCTTGACACAGACTAAGCCACCTAATTATCATGACAACTCTATGAGTAGGTGTTATTTTTTTTACATATTCATTTATAGATGAAATGGCCATGACACAATAGGTTAGGTCATCTATTCAGCTGGTACACAGCTAGTGAGTGTCAGGGCAGGCATTTGAGCCCAAGCAGTCTAGAAGCAGAGCTCTGATTCTCCATCCCTACGCAACACTGTCTTCATTTTTATTTCAGGTCTTAACCATCTCTTTTCTGGACTATTACAAGAGCTTCCTAGCTGCTCTCCATTCAAGTTACCTCTTTTCATATTATTATGTTTTATTATAAAAATAATATGCAAATATATTATCCAGATAGAATTTTATAATAGCATGAATTAGACAAAATCCCATTTGGCCATCAGCTGCAATCCCAACTTTCTCCTCAGGGTCTGGTGTGTCTTTTTCTATAAGTTTTTTTTCTGCATATAATGTATATACCTTTAAAAAAATTCAGCATTGTTTGATAGATTATTAAATAAATATTATTACATTAATTTGCAAGCTTATAATTTATCTGTATGTTTTCAAGGGCATTCTAAATCTCTTGTGACCTTTAAAAGACCTTTAAAAGAAGAAAAATCCATTCCCTTTCTTGAAAAACTACTCCCATCCCAAATGGAGATGGTACACCCTACTGAAATGCTCTACTACTTTCCTTTCATTATCAGTGCAATCAAGCAAGTCCCCCAGAGGAAAAGACTAGGAAAAAAATTGAAGGACCAACAGGGTGAGTAGTATATACAGAGAAGGATGAGGAGGACAATTTTACAGCAGCAAATCCATGGACGAAACAACCCATGGATGAGGGCTTGTTCATCTGGGGATGTGCCATGCAGTGAGGCCAGGTCCACTTCTGTAAAGTCTATGTAAGGAACCAGAATATTCAGGTCACTTGTGCATCTAATTCCATGGCAACCTGGTACATCAGGATAACATGACATTTCCACTCACTGAACTAGTCCCTTCATGAACGTGAATGTATTCACCTCGTGTCTACTACTTCCTGAGTACAAGAATTGCATCTCCTGCTGTGGGACCATTACTCAGCTCAGTAGCTGGCATGTAGATGGGCCTCAATAAATACTTGTTGAATGAGTGAATAAAGCCAAGAGTGTATCAATACTTAGGATTATCAAGGTTCCATGAATTCTCTACCTTGACTTTTCGAAGCTTCAGAAAACAGGATGATTTGATCACCCTTGGCCACCATACATTGATCTAAACTGTTACANGGCCTCAATAAATACTTGTTGAATGAATGAATAAAGCCAAGAGTGTATCAATAATTAGGATTATCAAGGTTCCATGAATTCTCTACCTTGACTTTTCGAAGCTTCAGAAAACAGGATGATTTGATCACCCTTGGCCACCATACATTGATCTAAACTGTTACAGATCTACAGCAGACATTAATGACAACCCATCTAAATTATACCTACCTGTGGCAGAGTCAGTCACCTGAGTTAACAAACATCACCATATGCTTGCTATGTGACCTTGCGCAAGTATCGTATCCTCTCTCTTCAGCTTTTTTGTCTGTAATAATGAACATAATACAACCTTTAGGATTTAGTGAAGACTAGGTGAACTACTGTAATACATAAAAGCATTTAACAATAAGTGAGACATGGAGTGAGTCCTCAGTAAATGTCAGCCCTGTGTCTATTTCTCCTTCTGCTCCCTTGCCACTCCCTGCCTAATAATAAGGCTTTGAGTTTATTTACCCTGATAAGCATTTCTCTTCTCTCATTTCCATTTGTGGCAATCTGGGCAACAGCTTCTTTCTTTTCCAGTGCTGACCTACTGCTTGGCTGGAATCAGTCCCAGGGCTCTGGGCTCTAGAGATTGCTGTTAGACTATGAAGCATTATGGATCAGATCCCAGTGCCACAGCATATAATGGCTCTGGCCATTAAAAAAAAAAAAAAAAAAAAAATCCAAACTGTTTTAGCTATTTTATGGAGTACAGCAGATACCCAAAAGTTTATAACAGGGTTACCAAATACAGTGTTTTAAAACACAAAAATNTATTTTCTTCATATATCCTTCACCTAAAGATTACATCTTTTGCAAGAGCCACCCAGTTAGAATTATAGTTGATAGGATTAGCTAAGCATACTACACCCCAAAGACAAGCAGCAGCTGGATTACTGTACCACAGCTCACCTATTTGTAAGAACTGATCTCAGAGTTTCATATTCACAGAAGGCTCAAAACCCTAAGAAACTCACACACCACTCATGTTGTTTTTATCCAGTCGCTAAACTGTGTCTGACTCTTTGTGACCTGATGGACTACAGCACGCCTCCCCATTCCTCACTATCTCCTGGAGTTTGCCCAAGTTCATTTCCATCGAGTCAGTGATGCCATCCAACCATGTCATCCTCTGTCCCCACCTTGTCTTCCTGCCTTCAATCTTTCCCAACATCAGGGTCTCTTCCATAGAGTTGGCTCTTCACATCAGGTAGCCAAAGCATAGGAGCTTCAGCTTCAGTCTTTCCAATGAATATGCAGAGTTGATTTCATTTAGGACTGACTGGTTTGATCTCCTTGCTGTCCAAGGGACTCTCCAGAGTCTTCTCCAGCACCACAGTTTGAAAGCATCTATTCTTCAGTGCTCAGCCTCCTTTACGGTCCAACTCTCACACTGGTACCATGCATCATTAAAAAAGAATTCCAAAGTGGCAATTAACAGCAAATGCATCTGAATAGACCCGGGAAGAACCAGGCCTGTTTTCTCACTTCTGAATTCCAGCTAGCTAAACATCCGTCCTGTGGACCTAGTAACTGCTGGGAGGAAGGGCTGTGGGACCCAATCAGGAGAGTTATTTCAGGACCACATCTTTCCAATGCCCCAGTCATTCTTCATGTGTCAGATATCTTTCTAAGGCTTCATACCCACCCGTAGCGAAAAACGCCGGATGATCTTAGCACACAGTATGTTCCATGATACTATTAATCCTTAAAGCAACTTGTTAAAGTACCTTAACTCTTTGAAAATGGAAAAGAGACAAAGAGAGACACAACTATAAGATTCACCCTCAGAATATTTCAACAACTACTGGTTAACTACAATATTCCATTAGTAATAAGATAAGGAAAAGGTGAAAACAATAGCTGGAAATAAGCACATTTCAAACTGATATAAATCCTAGCCCTTTTAAGATTACAAATTAAAATTTAGCTCTCCTATCTCTTTTTTAAAAAGCAATTTTGTCCCAGTCCCAACATAAGTTAAAACACTAAGCCACTTAAATTACGGTGGTGAAATCAAAGCTTTTGCACCATTCCAAGGAAACCCAGATATACCTTTAGAAAACTGTTTCTTTTCTGACCAGGCAATGAATTTTAAACAGTCCATGATTTTGTTGTAGCCTTTATCCTGATGGTGAGGGGTGAGTTTGGGAGGGGTAGGGCAGTGACTGGGAAATCTGTGAGTGGAACATTTCTTCATGCCTCAATTAAAATGATTAGTTAGATGCAGCAGAGCCATGCTACCCAATTGTATCAAGTCCTTAGTTTTGAGGAGAGTTCACTCCCGTTTTAAACGATGTTCCTTAGATTTGCCATTTGACAATGCTGAAACTCAAAAAGCTCAGGAGAAAAAGAAAGCAAAAAACGCTGACAATTCAGACAGACCATAATTTTTCAAGGGCAAAGACTAAGACTCCTTCTCATACAAGTCAACATAAAACACTTTGCGGGGAGTTAGGAGAATTATCTGCTTATGATAGCAACCCTAAAAAGGTCTCTGTAACATCCTCAGTGATAATTCTTCATCCACCAGTTTCTTATAACCAACAGGGCCCAGTTCAGCAGCTACCACTGCTGGCCCAAACTGTCTATAGGAAATTATGCAAGTTTCTCTCCCTAAGAAGGGCTTCCCTCCTGAGTCAGTGGTAAAAAATCCACCTGCCAATGAAGGAGACCCAGGTGACAGGGGCTGGATCCCTGAGTCAGGAAGATCCCCTGGAGTAGAAAACGGCAACCCACTCCAGTGTTCTTGCCTGGAGAATCCCATGGACAGAGGAGCCTGGCAGGCTACAGTCCATGGGATCCCCAAAGAGTCAGACACAACTGAGCGTGCACACACAACAACCTCTTCCTAACAATAGCCACCAAAAAGAAGCAGAGAAAAAAACCTTGGACCAGAAGAACTGGGTCACAGGACGAGAGAGACACCACTCTCTTCAATATCATTAATTCTTGATTTTTAAGGAAAATGGTTCCCATTAGGCCTAAGAGAGTTTCTTAAATGTGACCTACATTCAAGCGTAATTATCTTTCTTTCCCAATTGGCAAACATACACTGCATAACCTTGTTATAAAATCCCATAATTAATACAGTTTTGAATGTTAAGAGCCAGATTACCTGACCTAAAATTTAACAAGGCATATAATAGTTGAAGACAATCAGAAGAGTCTGACTCTACCTACCTTAGCTCTGCCCCTGATGTTTTAAAACAATAGCTTTTTCTTTATGCAACATGACTTATTTTGTCAGTGGAGATTATCCAGGAGTTCACTGGGAGGAGAAGCTGGGAATGCAACATCCTTAACAAATAGTCAGGGATAGTTTTAAATATTATTTTAAAAGACAATCAAGAGTAGAACTAAAACACAACACATGAAGCTTTATGAGTGTAGGAATTTATTCTGTAGGCAGATTACAATATTTATTTATGCTGTTGTATTTACTGGGTTTTACTAAGTGGTATCTAAGAGATACAGTATGTCTTCATAGAAAAGAAATGAAAGGTTTGGATCTAAATGCCAGGCCAGCACTCACCGGATCTTAAGCTTATCACTCAAATCCATTCATCTATAAAATGGGATCGTGGCAATACCTATTCCACAGTGTTGATTTAAAGAACAAATATAATCAGTTGAAATGATTGATATCTCAAAAGATTAAANCAGTATGTTTTCATAGAAAAGAAATGAAAGGTTTGGTTCTAAATGCCAGGCCAGCACTCACCGGATCTTAAGCTTATCACTCAAATCCATTCATCTATAAAATGGGATCATGGCAATACCTATTCCACAGTGTTGATTTAAAGAACAAATATAATCAGTTGAAATGATTGATATCTCAAAAGATTAAACAAGTGTTCGACTTGTTATTCTACCTTCATATATGAAGAAAATAGCCAGGGAAATGACACATACCAGAAGAGATCTTAAATATGTCCACTGAAAATACATTTTTACAAATGACGTGGGCTGTAAATGAATACTGAATATGCATTTAGAAGTTTCAGATCATAAAATAACACACTCAAAAATTAACGTGGACTTCCAGATAAAGATGACAGAGTGTGCCCATGTATTTATGTTCGTTTCCATCCAGAAGCACATTAAGATGTCAATGAAGAATGCAAGTAGGTATAAACTCATGAGATAAGAATAAATAGTGGTCTTTAGCTGACAGAAGGCTTAAATTTTTGGAAGATGACAAGTAGACGGAGATATGCTAACAGATGAAAGGCATATATATATATATAAAGAAGTGAGCTTAGAGTAAAATAAAAGGGAAGTAGGTGGTGTAGTAAGAGAGATGGAGATAAACTGCCCAGAAGAACCACTGAAATGCTCAGAATTCTGAAAATTCAGACACACTAGGGGTTGGAATGACACATACGACTGAAATATGGTGGAAACAGATTAAAATTCTATTTACGACACAGCTGATTTCATTACTATGTAAATCAGAAACCCAGGCATGGTGTTTGCCTTACTTTGAAATGTGAACAGAAAACCAAAGACTCTCATACATCTAAATAAATCCCTAATGTGAGATATTCTGACCAAAAAAAAAAAAAACAGGAAATACTGATTCCAAGATGAAAAGAGATCATGTGAAGAACAGAAATTTTTATAGAAACACTAACATCCTTAGAAAGATTGAAGAATACATTGCATCCATAAGACAAGAACAATATATTATGAAAAAGAACAAATTAAGAAGGAAACTTGATTTAAAGAATATGATTGTCAAAGGAAAAAGAAATTTTAGAATACAGAATTGAGAAATTTTCCCAGAAAACAAAATTTTTAAAGGCAAAGGATTGAATCAGGAGAACTAATTGGCAATTATCAGGAGTTATGGAAAGTAAGTAGCAAAAATGGAAGGGAGAAAAAATGGAAGAGATTAATATAGGAGCATTTTGGATAGCAGAAAGACTAAACATTTCAGATTGGAACTGCCCACCAGTGACTGTAAAAAAAAGCCTCTGTTGATAACCTTTCCTGAAAGAAAAAAAGCAGAAAGAAAAAGCAGACCATCAAGGAATCAGAATCAAGCAGGCACAAAACTTCACATCAGCAATACAGATAACCAAGAAAAAGAAACACTGCCTTTAAAATTCTACGCAATTTCATATTTTCTGTATCTAATTAAATTATTACTCAAGTGTGAACTTAGATCCCACTTGCAGGTGCTGATTTTCACATATTCAAAGAATCAAAAAAGTTGCATCTCACATATCCTTTCTTAAGAATTTTGATCAGTATGTACTGCATCAAAAAGAAATCCATGAAGAAAGCAAAAGATTAACATTCCAGAAATGAGGAAACAAGGAAAAATAACACCAAGATGATTCCCGTTAGCCAGCCTACATAACAAGTACTGATTAAGGGTAGCAAGAAGAAGAGCTTCAAAAGAAAGTAGTTTCTGGAGAAACTTAACAAAATCCCTGAATGGACCACCCCCCCCCCAAAAAAAAAAAAGCAAACACAAGAAAGGCAAATACCACAGAAAAAAAGAAAAAGACAATTAGAAACTCCAGAAAAATTAAAAATTGTGCAAGAAGTATAATAATAATATACTATGTGATACTGTAATAAACAAGCTTGAGTCTCAACATAAGCACTACTTATCAGTTTACAATTTTTGAATCAACCTATAGACAAAGATGGTAGAATGATGATGAGAGGCAATCGTCAATAGTCTTGATATTGTAGAGATACAGATTGCAAGAGGTACGGATCGGGAGGGAGAAGTGGGAGAGAAGAACTGAAAAAACAGGGACCCAAAATAAATTGTCTCTTGTTAAAAGAACAAGCGTCTCACTTAAAGTTGCACAAGGAATAAGTATTGTATCTAGAAGTGCATAGGTAACCAATAAAGATCTAAAGTCGAGATATGGGTAAAGGAGGTATTGAATGACTTAATCAAGTTACATTCTCATGTATCAGCATAGAAAGACAATACATAATACCCGAAACTAATAAGCCAAGATTTAGCAGTATACGGATATTGCTTAAAGATATGGAGGTAAATGACCAAAAGAACCCATTATAAAAGTTAAAAGTTGTATCTGAGAAGAGACTGAAGATAAGAAAGAGTAGACAGAGAACTACCACTTTTTAGTGCAAGGATTTTTATCTTTGTTGTTGTTGTTATCATGTGTGGTTTTTGTTTCAATAAAAATGTTTAAATTATTAATGTAAAAATACAAACATAGAAACTTTACTAAGAAATGTGTGATCCACTATTATACACAATTATACACAAATTGATCAAAGTTATGTAAATATTAAGGGATAAAGTCTTCTACAAATGTTAAACTATATTTAATGCTGAGCTTGATTTTAGAGTGGGAAGATGCTCACTTTATTTTAATAAACAGGCACTAACCCACCCTCAAGTGTTCCAAACCCAGCAAGATGTAAAGTATCTTCAAATATCCCCTCCATTTGGAGACATCTGTGCTCATTGGTTTACAATGTGCACAGGCTGCCTGATCATTTTGTTATGTCATTTGCTGCTGCAGGAATTATTCATTATCATTTACCAGTAAGCTGAGAACACATGGGGCTGATATCTTGATTCAGAACCCTAAACCTAAAAGGGATATAAGTACTTGGTAAATTTAGAAGGAGATTCTTCTCTATAACCATGAACCTTCTTCATCTACCTTTCATAGACATTTACCACCAGGAACTACAGGTCCATTTTGCATATGTTCTTTGTGAGCAGCAGAGAACAAAGGGAATTTCCTGCAAAACAATGCTGAAACATGATCGTTGCTGTCTATTATCATGCCAGAACTTGCCTATTGAATATTGTCCCTGACTATTATTCAGAAATTGTTTCTTTGGATGGGTAAGACAAAGATGGGAAGTCCACTTACATGCTCAAACAGTACCCTCTGCTGGTTGAGTCTGAGCTGAAGATTTGACTTGTAACAGGGCTTAGTCACACTGACAACATGGGGAAAGAAGAAAAGAATGTAAGTCAAGGCAAGCACCAAAATCAACTAATTTTAGTTGCAAACAAGGAAACTGACATTGAGGCATCATGTCACATGTATGCGGCATCATATCACATGTATGAGGCATCATATCACATGTATGACGCAGCATGTACTGTATTAAATCCTTTGCTCTTGCAAAAAATTATTAATGAGGGATGTTGGGTATTACATTCAAATTCTCTGCTTTACAAAATGATTCATCACAAGTTCCCTCAGTGAGTTTCTCTAGTGTTCTGAATGTGTGGCGTGATTTACACTCTGACTATGGGAATGTGTTAATTGTACAAAGTAAAGTGGTTTCTTGTATCACAGCCCAGGACTCTTAAATCATACCAGAGATGTCTGCATTATTTGACATGTTTATAAATGTTTAAGAAAAGTTCAGAATTAATTTGTGCTGTCTTGCTAAGGAGCAGTGGTTTGGAGATGCCAAGTTGAATTTATCTGACCAAGGAAGGAATGAGTAACATATATTTCTGGGACAAGGGCTATCTTATGATCTATCATGCTTAATAAATTGAGTAGCAATTAAAAACAGGTACTGTCCTACATTTAGAAATGTAGACCAGCATTTTTTATATCTGTGACTAGAAATCAATGTATATTCAGCTCTCCATGCCTATTATGGTGGGGAGTTCACAGTGTCTAAGGCCTGTCTTAGTCTCACTAAGCATTTGCAGTTGACGAGAAAGTCGACATATTTTAGGCCATTAACGTGGTACATACTACTAGCCTTTATTCTGTTTCCACCAAAATAGGAGTTGGAAGGGGACTTAAATGCCCACATTTACCAAGAAATACGGTACATGCTGAGTTTGAGGGAAAGCACATGGTTCTCTTGGTCTAACTTTCATTTATTATTGAGACAGGGATACAAAGAAAGAATTCTCCAGTATCAGAACTGCAACAGTGAAAACATGATGACAGATGGCAACTGAAGCTTGCTTCAGCACTGGGGAGACAAGAATGAGTAGAAAAGACTGGCAAAATGGAGAGTGTACGCCCCACCTAAATTGGTCACACACTCAGTGCTCGTCACTGGTGCCATGCAGCCCTGAGGGCCAAGGGTTGTCAGACCTTATGCTTTTCTGAAAGGAGCTTGAAGTCAGAATATTTATGCAACATTTCCTCTTGAAGGCTCAAAATTTTCCAGAAGAGTCTGTGAGCCAAAACAAACATCTACAACCTAAATTTATCCCCCAGGCCAGCAGCATCTAGTGACCACAGACTAAAAGTTCTTTCCTTCTGTTTCAGGCCTTTGCACATGCCCTTCATTCTGCCAGGAATTTTCTTCTCCCAGGTCCCTCCCCTTCCTCCCAGTTAACTACACTCATCCTCCTGGTATTTACTCAGTCACCATTGCTTCCAAACAGTTTCTCCTCATCCGCTAAATTAGGTTAGGTCCCCTTGTGATATACTCATCCATCGTTCTATGCCTTTCCATCATAGCACACTGCGCAGTTTGTTCTTAGCTACTCATTTGTGTAATTATTTGATTTTTTTTTTCCTCCTCCACCATGATGGCAGAGGCCATGCCTCTTTTGTTTAGGAGCCTATTGCCCATTCTAAAATAAGCAGTGGTAAGTAGTTGCTGAATAAACAGGTAATGACTTTAAAGTAATTCTTCATAGGTGTACCTGGAACTGCTCATCTACAGTTAATACCACATGATCCCTTAGATTCCGGCTTTGGAGACACAAAGGCATGGATTTGAACCTCCAAGGAGATCATTGGTTGTCTGTGTGATGTAGTTGGTGAACCTCTGTGAGTCTGTTTCTCATTTATAAAGTGGAACCTCCTAGGTTTGTGCAGAGGACTAAAGATAGACAATGCATTCATTATACAGTACAAACCCATAGTCTTCAAAAGATGCTAATTATTATTATTACCACTAATACTAATAGTCTACTCACGCTGCTGCTGCTGCTAAGTCGCTTCAGTCCTGTCTGACTCTGTGCGATCCCAGAGACGGCAGCCCACCAGGCTCCCCTGTCCCTGGGATTCTCCAGGCAAGACCACTGGAGTGGGTTGCCATTGCCTTCTCCAATGCATGAAGGTGAAAAGTGAAAGTGAAGTCGCTCAGTCGTGTCCGACTCTTCGTGACCCCATGGACTGCAGCCTACCAGGCTCCTCCGTCCATGAGATTTTCCAGGCAAGACTATTGGAGTGGGGTGCCACTGCCTACTCACGCTAGGTGGTCCATATTCCCCCTAGGCACAGTGGTGAAAGTCACTCAGTTGTGTCTAACTCTTTGTGACCCCGTGTTCTCCAGGCCAGAATCCTGGAGACGGTAGCCATTCCCTTCTCCAGGGGATCTTCCCAACCCAGGGATTGAAGCCAAGTCTCCCACATTGCAGGTGGATTCTTTACCAGCTGAGCCACAAGGAAAGCCCAGGCACAGTGGTGAGGCTTGGAAAATCTGAGCTTATAGGTCAATTTCTGTGCCTTTGGCCTCTGAACAGCACCAGCTCCCCTTCCACCACCCACCCCCCGCCCCAGTCCCTGCCCCTGTAGCAACAACAGCATTATCCCACCAACCAAGCTAATCAGTATTTAGAGAAATCAGGCCTGGAAGAGGTCTTACAATATAATATCTTAACCATCAGTGCTTTTCTTTTTTAATCAGAAAGACTTATTCACCACTGATCTTTCCAGATTATGTAGCTGATCTTAATCAACCCCTTAAGGATGCTTGATATGTATCTCAGGCACACCTGCCAGGTATGAGCTATGAACTTAAGAAGGATAAATGTATATTTTATTCCTAGGCTAGGACACATGATCCTTGATTTAGGATATCTGGCAGACAGAAATCATGGTGTGTGCCATGGAAGGCAGGTAAGATTGGAGCCAGAGTCACTTGGATTCACACTTTTGTCATTTTGGTCCAGCTCTGTGATCTTGGCCAAGTCCTTAGGCCTCTTCTATAAAACTAACCTCATAATACCTGCTTAGAGCATCGTTCTGAAGATTAAAGATAATATGTGCCAAGGAGTCTGGCACGGAAGAGGTGCTCAATGAATGACAGTTATGTAAGAAAAGGGAATCAACGTTAAACGTATGCCCCACCCCAACTTCCCTAAAATAAAGTTCTACTTGATATACACAAGATAGCACAGACCACAAGAGGCTGCACTGTACTCTGGAAACCATTGGATTTCAGACATATAGGGGAAGAACCAGCACGATCTTTGGGAAGGTATAGAAAACTGGGCCACACGTCTGTCATGAACAGCTCTTCATCCTCCGCTTTCACAGAAAATCAGGGAGAAGTCTGAGCCCACAGACAGTGCTTCCCGGGAAGGCTGGCTGGGAAACCAGCAGTCTCTAGTCACTGTCCCACCACAACCCATTTCCGGCATTTGCCTTCCAAGGTCAAGCTGCCGCATCCCGGGGCTCAGTCTGCATCACTTGTAACAAAATGTCCATGAATTTCGCCCTTCATTTATTTATTTTACTGTGTCACACTAGTCTCCTTGGCCTTTTAGTCTCCCCTACAAATTGAGCCCAATATGGATTATCATTACTTCCTACTCTGAGCTTCTGCGGCAGCTTCGGCCTACATGGCGGCACTCCCCGAGTCTGACCTTCTACCTCTGTGCTCATCCTCCTAAGAACACAGCATCGTTGTCTGATTTATCTTTGTTTTCCCAACAGTTGTTGTTCAGTTGCTTAGTCATGCCTGACTCTTTGCAACCCCATGGACTGCAGCACACCAGGCTTCCCTGTCCTTTACTTTCTCCCGGAGTTTGCTCACATTCATGTCCATCGAGTCGGTGATGCTGTCCAACCAACCACCCACAAAAGAAACTAACTGGCTGATTTAAGCAGAAAAGGAATGTATTCAAAGGAGGCTCGGTAGTTTCCTGCACCACTAGGAAGCCTGAAGATCCAAATTCTAGATCTCTGTGGCTAGAAACCAGGGCCCCAAACAGCACCCAGTGTTCATCAGCAAAACACTTCTTCCCTCTCCCTCTGCTTCTTGGTAACAATTTCCCAGCTTAATATCCGGGACAGCTCTCCAAGGCTGCCTGCAAGGGGAGCTGGGAAAGTGGATATCTGGCATTTTCAGCTTCTCACAGGAGAGATGGCCTCCAGCCCAGCAAGACTTAAAAGGTAAAGAATTCCTACATAGGATAAGGTTCAAATGCAGGGCAGNAATCAGGGACAGCTCTCCAAGGCTGCCTGCAGGGGAGCTGGGAAAGTGGATATCTGGCATTTTCAGCTTCTCACAGGAGAGATGGCCTCCAGCCCAGCAAGACTTAAAAGGTAAAGAATTCCTACATAGGATAAGGTTCAAATGCAGGGCAGCCAAAATTAGAATACGGCGAATCATGACTGCAGCAACTTCTTAGCATTGACTTTTTAGCCCTCACAACACACCAATTATCAGGGTGCTTGGGTTTTCTTACTGCTCACTGCAGCACCAGAAAATAACATGCTCACTACCTGTTTACTGAAATAAATGAGCAATGAATCTAATGCCACGTAGTTTCGGCCTGGGTTCCCACAACATCTACACTGATTCCTCCTTTGTCCTGAACTTCAGAAGAGGCCCAGAGCCCACAGTGCGGACGCCCAGGCCCGCCAGCTGTGTGCACAGCAGCCACACTCAGCCTGGCTGGCCCCAGCCCCGGGGGCCGCCCAGCTGCCCCTCCAGTTCTGTCGTCTCTTCATCATTCTCTTGCCCTTTGGGCTTGATGACTGCCTTCGGCTCACTTACTTTTTGACCCTGGGCACTCTGAGGTGTTCCTCAACATGGGCGCAGGACCGTTTTTTGTGGAACACAACTGCCCCTTAGGCTGCAGGATTTTTAACATCCCTGGCTGTCTTCACTCAATGTTAAGACTATTGTACAGTCTTGGTGACAAAAGAAACAGATAAACCTTTCCAAACTGTGCCTGGTTCGTGGTGGGAAGTGTGGGGACAGCTGAAGCCCTGCCCTACAGAGACCCTGCACACACCCTCTGACTGCGCCCTGGCTGGATCACAGCCTGCCAACCCTGCACCTCGAGATTTGAGCCCAGCTAGTTGCTAGCCCAGCTAGACATTAGAGTTTCACATCTCCTTGGAAGGGGGAAGTTTGTTGACCAAAATTAACACTGGAAAAACTTATCATACAATAAGTAAACAGAGTTGCACAGAACTGGACTTGGTACTCCTACTCTTCTGTGTTAATTTGGGCAATACTTTACCCACTCTGAGCTCAATCCCTTCTTTTGTAAAATGGGAGATGTTTTAGGTCAGGCTCCCTTTTTAGACGCAGAGCTTGAATTGGAGATTCCTGTTCAAGCTATTTATTAGGAGAGTACTCTCGGGAGAAAGAGAGTGAGAGAAGCAGGATGGGGTGGCGAGAAAAGCCAGACAAAGAAACTCAGAAGCATAAATTACGTGAGAGTTAGTTCTGCTTTGAGATAAGGGAACTGGCCTTTTGTACCCAGGTCAGTCTGGCATTGGCTGAGGTCTGGGTAGGAAGGCGCCTCCCATTGGCCGAGGGGAGCTCCCCTAACCCTGATTCCCAGTGATGTTTCTCATAGCAGTGAAGGATGGATGGGTGAGTGGTGGGGAAGGGCACCCAGAGCACCCATCACAGGAAATGACAATACCCACCTCAAGAAATGTGGTGAGCACTGCTTGGTATAAAGCAAGTTTGCAGCCGATGGCTTTTACTGAGTGACTGAGTGGCACAAATTGAGAGCATGCCATCGCCGCTCTGACAGGTGCGGTGGGGGCACTTCAGGTCACGCTTCTCCTTGATGAAGAGGAGCCTCATTGAGCTCTCGTTTCCTCTCAGGAGCCCTACCTTCCCTGGTCTAACCCCGACTCTGAAGGGCCCCTCCTAGCTTCTGTGCATGTCACAGGCATGGAGTGCTCAAGTCTTCAAACACCAAAAACGTAAATGAGGAATCAGTGAAGGAAGATGGCTGTCCAAGCTCTTTGTCTAGGGCTTTCCAGAGATGCAGAGTGGGTGGATTTGCATAAAGAGACGTATTCTTGCTTCTATTGGGAGGGGAGGAGGGAGAGAAAGAGGAAAGAAGGGAAAAAAGGAGGGAGGGGAAATACCAGGAGACCTTTGTGGAACATCAAAAAAATCATGACTTTGATAACACTGATGGTGCTAGTGGTAAAGGATCCGCCTGCCAGTGCAGGAAGTACAGGAGACATGGGTTGGATCCCTGGGTCGGGAAGATCCCCTGGAGAAGGACATGGTAACCCACTCCAGTATTCTTGCCCGAAGAATCCCATGGACAGAGGAGACTGGTGGCCTAGTGTCCATAGGATCACAAAGAATCCAACACAACTGAAACAACTTTGTACACACATGGCAAAAAGAAACAGAATTAGAACCAACTGACGGAGCACAGGGACCGACTTTTTCCAAAAAGGGAGCCAAAAAGGAAAGTTTCAGCAAAGCCACACGCCCTGGCTCCTGAGAAGAGAGGAAGACAAGCAGAACTAATAGAAGGTGACTTGCAAGGTCACCTGCACCTTCCAGAGACGTGAAGAATTTTCTTGGAAGTAAAGCATTTTATTTGGAGGAATACAGATACAAAGGAAAACAGTGACAGAAGAGACACTGCCCTCAGCCGTCTCACAGCAGGGCATGTACCTTCGTCTCTGTGGTTTGTTAACATTCCAGAGGGCTCCCCAGGCGATGTTATCAAATTCTCAAGCTCTGCTCTTAGGCACTAGTCTCCCATCCCAGGCCCCTTCCTTACTGGGATAAACGACCCAATACCGGTGCACCTACCTGCATACACCATTCAGTTCCTGTAAAATACACTGTGAACTTTTTAAATATTTGAAAAATTAAAACTTAGTTTAAAAAATTTCTGACAGCAATAAATGCTGATGGGAAAAAAATCAGAAAACCTGCATAAGGAAAAAGAGGAAATAAAAATCACCCACTACACACAATGATTGATGTCCACACACATGCACACACATTACCTCGTACACTCACACATCCTCATGACCACGCTGAGCACTATTTTGTAACCTGTTCTTTCCACTGGCATCCTTTACATCAACCAATATCACATGAAATGATATCATTTTAATGGCAACATAGAATTCCATTATATGATTATACCATAACTTTCTATCAATATATCTGACACATATAATTGCTTTGCTATTGTAAACAATGCTGTGATGAACATCCTTAGCTAACACGTGAAGTACATTCATAATTAGCCACTTGGGATAGTTTCTTAGAAATGGTATTGTTGGGTCAAAGACTTCACCTTTGCAATTTTGTGCATATTTTCAAATTACCTTCCAGAAAGGCTGCAACTATTTTTATACCCACAACTTGCACGTGAGAATATGACTGACCCTTCCTTTGATCAACAGTGTGATTTAGCCTTTGCAATTCATAGCAAAAATGATGTATGATGCAAATTTCAAATATTTCAAAGGAAATGCCCACTGTTTAAACACCTCAACACACATGGGATTCTCCCAGATTTCTGCCTAACTATATATAAATTTCTGTATTTATAGTATCAGTTACCATAGACATTTTGAAAATACTGGCCTAAAAAAATTTTATCTAAGGATACACACACATTGAGTGACCAACTTTCAGGTTTATGAAATAGATTTTTAATAGTAATTGACATCTACATTACTTTCAGAAGTTTAGATTTTAACTCAAGATATGCAAATTGCCAATCACAGTTATCACTCACCTGGATGGTTAACAAATAAGAATTTGTTTTTAATCAAAAGTTGAAAATTTGTCCAAGTAGAATGGAGAGGATAAAACACACAAAGAGACTTGATGAAACAGTAACTGTATTCAGCAAATAAACAAAATAAGTTTGGCATTAGAGAACTTAAGTTTCTTCCCAGCTTTGTCCCTGATTTTTCTGGCCTTTGAGAAGTTACTTAAATGTGTCCTCAAACAGAAAAGTGGAAATGAGTCCTACATTCCTACTTGTCTCCACCCCAGTCCTCATTGCACATGCTTTTTATAAGAGTTTATTATAAACTATCTGCTAATCACTTTTAACTTCTTGCATAGGAGTGCTTGTATTTAGAGTTTTATCCTATGGGGTTCTTCACTAGTTGAGTAAAAGTCTTATGTTTCTTAAAAAGTATTATACAAGTGACTCAGTAGGACAGAAGCAAAAGCTGCCCATTCTCACAAACTACCAGTTTCTGGAAAGATTCCCCAAGATTGTCTTCTTTTATAAATATCTAGAAATATTAATGGGCTTTCCAGGTAGCTCAGTGGTGAAGAATCTGCTTGCCAGTGCGGGAGATGCAAAAGACATGGGTTGGATCCCTGGGTTAGGAAGATCCCCTGGAGGAGGAAATGGCAACCCAGTCCAGTACTCTTGCGTGGAAAACCATGGACACATGAGCCTGGTGGGCTATCGTCCATGAGGTCACAAAGAGTCAGACATGACTTAGCACCACACAAGAAACATTTGTGATACTTTTCCATGACAACTTTAAACATTTCTCTTTTTTCCTCTCAAGTTAAGATTCAACTCAAGGGGCTTCCCTGGTGGCTTAGTAGTATAGAGTCCGCCTGCCAATGCAGGAAACACAGATTTGATCCCTGGTCCAGGAAGATCCTATATGTTGTGGAGCAACTAAACCTGTGTGCCACAACTATTGAGTGTGTGCTCTGAAACCCGTGCTCTGCAATGAGAGAAACCACGACAGGGAGAAGCCCATGCACCTCAACTAGAGAAAAGCTTGTGTAGCAACAAAGACCCAGCGCAGACAAAAATAAAATAAATAAATAAAATTATGTAAAAGATTTGCCAAAAAAAAGATTCAACTCCGTATAAGCCATTTTTCTGAGGAAAATAAAATGTAATAGTAAAATTAAATATCCTCTTCTAAGACAGTATTGATCCTAGAATTTACCTTCAGCGTGATAGCTTTATTAAATAAAAAGGAAAGGTTACAATAAAAGTATACTTAGATTGCAAGTCTAGTTCCGAGTTTAAACACTTTAAAATGAAATAGGGAATGCACGTCACAGAATAGGAGAAATATGGAAACAGTGATTGCGGCTAGAAACTACGAGGCAGATCCCATAATGCTGGGCACTGGGCTGCGTGGCTTATGTCTGTCATCTTCTTTATCCTCACCGTGACCCCAGGCTCTTATGGGCAGGACTAGAGCAGGGCCACATGGGCTTAGAGCACAGTGTCTGACTCCTAAGTCCAAGGTCCCAGTCTCCGGGCTCTCTGCCTCCCCACCGCGTCACTCCCACTTCCATTCCTAAGGCACACACTGTCTTTTATTTGGGTCATCCTCAGCAAAAGTCAGGTTTACAGAGACCAACCTGCTTGCTCCCAGGTGACCACCCCTCGGTCTGCTCTACTTCCTCTGCCCACCCCCACTCACCTCCCCACTTCCCCGAGACTTTCCTGTTGGTTACAAAACAGCAGTAGGGGCAGGGACTCTGTGGAATTATAGCTGCAATGCGTATTATCTGAAAGGACACATTCCCTTTATTAGCACATTACTTAGATGAATTTCAGATTAATTAAACAACATCTATGATTCTTCTTATTTCTTCACTCTCTGTATTTATCCCTCTTCCCAAAATGACTCCTCCACTTCTATTTATATAAATGAGATCTCTCAGCAAGTATTTATTGGGGTGCTCTCCAGGCTCAGTATTTATTGGGGTCTACTATTGTGTATACTGGTGCTAGGGATGAACCACTGGGGAAAACAAAGGCACAAACACTTTGCTCAAGAATCAACAATCTAATAGGAGAATTAGAAATTAACTAAATACATCTTTGAATAAATTTATATGTACAAACTGTAATCAATGCTCTAAAAACCAACCAAGCATGCAGGGCTCCTCGTGTCTTAAGACCAAGTGTCTTAACCTTGTCAAGTAGATCCAGGAGAGTCTTCCTGGAGCAAATGACACTGAGAGATGGGTAGGATTCCAGGTGTGGAAGGTGGAGACAGGAGAACTCAGAGGAGCAAGTGGCACCTTTGAGCACCCTAAGATGGAAAAGACGTTCAATCTAAACCCTGCATCAGCTCAAAGCTCAGCACAAATGAAATCTTCTCCTGAAAACGTCCTAAAAATTCCCCCTTAGATATTATCCCTCTACTACATCCCTTCTGCAAATTCGGGTACTATTTTATCACCCCTTCATAACGATAAAAAGGACAACAATCATTTAATTAAGACTTACGATGTGTCATTCTCTTCGTAAGCACTTTACCCATTTTTCCTCATTTCTCCTTCACAAGTCTCTGAGGGAGTTACTGTTGTTAGCTCTGTTTTACAGGAGGAAAAACCAAACAGAGACTGTTAAATAAACCATCCCAGTTCCCAATTAGTAAGTGGAGTGGTTGGGCTGGCACTTTTTTTTTTTTTAATTTCATTTATTTGTTTATTTTTGGCTGCACTGGGTCTTTGTTGTTGCAAAAGGGCTTTTTCTAGTTGCAGCAAGCAGGAGCTACTCTCTAGTTGGATGTTCAGGCTTCTCTTTGGTGTGGCTTCTTGTTGCAGAACACGAGCCTCAGTAGTTGTGGCACACGGGCTTAGTTGCCCTGCAGCGTGAGTAATTCTCCCATACCAGGAATCAAACCTGTGCCCCTGCATTGCAAGGCAAGTTCATAACCACTGGACCACCAGGGAAGTCCTAGGCTGGCACTCTTAACCATTCTCCATACAGCCTCTTCATAAATGTTTTTCTCATCATTTTTGCGCACGTCGTACTGCTTCTACTAAATGATAAAGTCTTAGAGAAGGGGCCAGGGTACGTGACTCATTCACTAATTCATTCACTCAGCCAACATTATTCCATGATGACTATTCTCCAGGTACTATATACCTCCATGCACTCACTCCAGTGCACTGAATGAATGAATGATGAATGACCAAACTGTACCACTCAGAAAGCCCTGTCGAGGGCAGGGGATGAAAAGTAGAACCTTTAATGGAGATCAGGAGTAGCAAAGAAAGACTTCACGTGTGTCATCAGAAGGCACATCTCATCATTGTCCTTGAGCAAGAGGAGCCCCCAAGTACCTGACAACATGTTAGGTAGCTTTGTGTATTACCTTGCTTCTGGTACAACAGCCGTGTTTGTAGGGCCTGTCACCACAATTGCATAAATAAGGAAACTGAACTGAAGTATCTGTGACCTATGCATGACCTATGTTGAAGCTATGTGTGCATGCTCCATTGCTAAATCATGTCCGACTCTTTGCGACCCCATGGACTGTAGCCCTCCAGGCTCCACTGTCCACAGGATTCTACTGGAGAGGGTTGCCATGCCATCCTCCAGGGGATCTTCCCAACCCAAGGATCAAACCTGTGTCTCCTGCACTGGTGGGTGGATTCTTTACCTCTGAGCCACCAAGAAAGCCTGTTGAAGCCATACAACTAGGAAAAAGCAAAGCAGGGGTTTGCCCCCTGCCTTGTCCGAGACCAAAGTGTCTCATGCAGCATCTCAGATTTGATTATGAAGTCTTTNGGACTGTAGCCCTCCAGGCTCCACTGTCCACAGGATTCTACTGGAGAGGGTTGCCATGCCATCCTACAGGGGATCTTCCCAACCCAAGGATCAAACCTGTGTCTCCTGCATTGGTGGGTGGATTCTTTACCTCTGAGCCACCAAGAAAGCCTGTTGAAGCCATACAACTAGGAAACGGGGCAAAGCAGGGGTTTGCCCCCTGCCTTGTCCGAGACCAAAGTGTCTCATGCAGCATCTCAGATTTGATTATGAAGTCTTTCTTTGTTAAGCTGAAGAGGGTCAAAGGCTTAATGGATGAAATGATCAGAACACACACACATGGAAATGATTATCAACCAGGTCAGAACAGGGGTTATCTTCAGAGAAAAGATGTGGGTGTGTTGGAAAGGAATGCTCAGCAAGCTTCTGAGGTGGTGGCAATGTCCTTGTCCTTCCTGAATAGCAATTATGTGAGCAATCATTTTATAATTCATTTGTTGTTGTTGTTAAGTCACTAAGTTGTGCCCAACTCTTTGCAACCCCATGGACTGCAGCACACCATGCTTCCCTGTCCTTCACTATCTCCCAGAGCTTGCTCAGATTCATGTCTATTAAGTTGGTGATGCCATCCAACCATCTCATCCTCTGTCGTCCCCTTCTCCTATTACCCTCAATCTTTCCCAGCACCAGGGTATTTTCCAATGAGTCAGCTCTTCACATCAGGTGGCCAAAGTACTGGAACTTCAGCTTCAGCATCAGTCCTTTCAATGAATATTCAGGACTGATTTCCTTTAGGATTGACTGGATTGATCTTCTTGCTGTCCAAGGGGCTCTCAAGAGTCTTCCCCAGCATCACAATTCAAAAGCATCAATTCTTTGGTACTCAGCCTTCTTTATGGTCCAACTCTCACATTTGTACATGGCTACTGGAAAAACCATAGGTTTGACTATACAGACCTTTGTTGGCAAAGTGATGTCTTTGTCTTTTAATATGTTGTCTAGGTTTATCATAGCTTTTTCTTCAAGGAGGAGCAAGCATCTTTTGATTTCATGGCTACAGTGACCATCCACGGTGATTTTCGAGCCCAAGAAAATAAAATCTGTCACTACTTTCACTTTTTCCCCATTTATTTGCCAAGAAGTGATGGAACCAGATGTCATGAACTTCTTTTTTTGAATGTTGAAAAGCTAGCCTTTTCACTCTCCTCTTGCACCCTCCTCAAAAGGCTCTTCAGTTCCTCATTGCTTTCTGACATTAGAGTGGTATCGTCTCATAATTCGATAAGATATAAATTTGTGTAGTGCATTTTTCTGTGTGTCATATGTCACCATGAAAAAGTTTTCCAAGAAAAGTCTCACTATTTCCTGCAGCAAAGTATAGCCTGCCATAGATGATAGAGGCCGGTAGTCCTGGTGAAAAAGGCAATTATATTGAGTTGCTTTTCAGCAAGACATGAAGGGACAAATTCTTGAGAGAGTGGCCGAGATGAGATGAACTCATCTTTTCCCCATCCCAGGCTGTAGGCCCCAGGTTACTCACTCTGGTCCCTATAAGAGCCCAAATTGAAAAGCTCACAGAGAGCAGATGATGTTTCCAGCCTGGGGTTTCCAGCTTTACTATAAGGGCTCTGCTTCTGGAAATGCACCAAGAATAGCTAAAGGACCCAGGGCAAAGTTACAGTCTACAAGCAATTGCTTGCGAAAGTAACATCATTACATTCCCTAGTCTGCTGCCCCTTGAGCCACTGCCCCGGGGGTTGGTGTGCTGGAGCCTCATCGCTCCATTTACTAGGACAGGAGGGGTTCCAAGGTCAAGAGTGTGAAAGGCCGGAGTCGCTACAAGAGGAAGCCCTTGGGAGACAGACTGTCCTGGCCAGAGTACTACCACAGGGAAGATTCTGAGAACTGCCACTCAAACACAATGTGCTCCTTTGCCACAAGTCTCCGTTTTCCATTTTCTCCCTCATATTTTTGGCTGATTATTTTAGGTGCAGTGGTTTTCTATTCTGGTTTCCCCAAAGCAACATTTTAACCATAGAACATCTGTCAACCTTGAGAGTCCAAGTGCAACTGTTCATCATTTTGTGACAAAATTCTAATATATCAGATATTGACCCTGTTCGTGAATACCTAAATATGCAGAGTGCACCCAGTTCAGAAGGATACAGCCCCAACAAAACACACACACACACACACACACACCCCTTGTTCTGCCTGTGCCGTGTGCCATACTCTATGACGTTTGTGTCCCAAAGGGATTCTCATCAATTGTTTTAGTTTATTTCTTTTTGCTGTTTTTTAATTTTAATCCATTTTCATAATTGTTCAAGATGCATTTATCTAATAAGCAGCATTTCAATTTTTTTTTTTTTTTTTTTTTAGGAAAAAAAGCATTGATACTGAATTTCTCTACTCTCTTGACTACCTTGGGCTTCCCTGGTAGCTCAGCTGGTAAAGAACCTGCCAGCAATGCAGGAGACTCCAGCTCAATTCCTAGGTCAGGAAGATCCCCTGGAGAAGAGATAAGCTACTTATTCCAGGATTCTTGTGCTTCTCTGGTGGCTCAGACAGTAAAGAATTCGCCTACAATGTGGGAGACCTGGGTTTGATCCCTGGGTTGGGAAGATCCCCTGGAGGAGAGCATGGTAACTTTCTCTGGTATTCTTGCCTGGAGAATCCTCATGGACAGAGGAGCCTGGCGGGCTGCAGTCAGTGGGGTCCCGAAGAGTTGAGACACGACTGAGCGACTAAGCAGAGCAGCAGCTTGACTGCCTTAAAAATCATGTAAATTACTGGCTGGGTGCAAATAATGCAGAGGACTGTCACTTGACAACCAGGAAAACTGGGAATGAGATTTAGCCTCTCTATGCCTCAGTTTTATCTATAACTAGAAGTGATGAGTGGCTTGCAGGACTGCAGAAGAATTCAGTGAGATAACATATGTAAAGCAGATAGCACAGCGCTTGGCAAACTTCTGTGGTTAATAAATGTCAATCCTCTCCCCTTTCCCCTCATTTTATTATGCTCTCTGGAGGATATAGCAAATAAACACAAATGGCACTGTGCATCCCGTGGATTAAAAATATGACTTTCTAAAAAAAAATAAAAATAAATAAAAATCTGACGTTCTAAGGCATAGGGTGTTTTCATTTCTAAAACAACCACTGTACATCTGAGAATAGCTCTGTTTATGACTGTGTATTTTTATCCATCTGGGTTCACTCAACCCTCAACATATCAGTTAGTCTTTCATATTAGGTTAAATTTCATTTCTCCCAAGATGTCTTCCCCAAGCATATCAGTTCACAATGATCTCTTACTTTCTAAAATCCCCTCTTTGCTGTACAACAAAAACTACCACAACCCTGTAAAGCAACTATATTATAATTTAAAAAATCAATTAATTAAATTAAAATTCCTCCTCTCTGAATGCATGTATGTACCTTATGTGTATGTACTGTGTATATGTGTGTAATTTGTATGCATTATGATTTTCCTTAATCGCACTATAAACCTCTAAAGCAAGAATTGTAAACCAATTCCCCTCTGTATTCTCAGAGCCTAACACAGTGCCCTACATTCACACAGCTGTTAAACACATGCTTGCTGGTTGATCAACTGATTGACTGACAGACAAGGACTTAACTCCTCTGTTGTAACTGTGCAACAGGCCTGTACAATTTAGAGTCCATACAGGGAGCAGGATGTTCCCGAGGAGCCCAACCATCAATTCCCCAACAGCCTCTAGATGGTACCCCTTGGAGTAGCTGAGGAGGGCATCATTCTATGAGGAGCATCTATGAACTGAGCCAACCTGAGATCTAGCGTAAATCCAACAGCTTAATCCACTGCTTCCCTAGCTAAACTAGAAGCAGTGTTTCTTCTCCACTGGAAACAAAAACATTTGTCCAGTTTAGCAAATGTGAGCATGGCAGCATGAAGAACAGAAAATCGAGTGCCATTTTCATGAAGCAAAGTTACTGGGCCAACAACAGATGTGTCTGTTGGCACCAGGCAAGGTCCATTATGTAAGCAGTGGATCAAGAGTAGACAAAGCCCAAGCTTTCAGGCCTGGTAAAAAAGACCCATCTATTGTCTCTGGCAGACAGTGCCAGAGATAAAGTATCCTGGAGACACAATGTAAGGCAGGCTGAAAACGCATGTGCCAAGCCAAAACGAAAGCAAGACTGCACAATGGTGACTGCTGAAGGAGCAGCTGGTCCTAGTGGCTCCAGGCGGTGTCTTTCAGCCCATGTCATCAACACTTGTCCACACAGTAAACGTTTTCTGAAGAGGTGTCTGTCAGTTTCCATTTATTTATAAATAAGTGAGTGAATAGCATCCAACTTACACATTCTTCATGGTCTCTTTTTTTTTTT
>SJYA01000708.1:227632-252282 GCA_006410615.1 Neotragus moschatus
ACACACACACACACACACACACACCCCTTGTTCTGCCTGTGCCGTGTGCCATACTCTATGACGTTTGTGTCCCAAAGGGATTCTCATCAATTGTTTTAGTTTATTTCTTTTTGCTGTTTTTTAATTTTAATCCATTTTCATAATTGTTCAAGATGCATTTATCTAATAAGCAGCATTTCATTTTTTTTTTTTTTTTTTTTTAGGAAAAAAAGCATTGATACTGAATTTCTCTACTCTCTTGACTACCTTGGGCTTCCCTGGTAGCTCAGCTGGTAAAGAACCTGCCAGCAATGCAGGAGACTCCAGCTCAATTCCTAGGTCAGGAAGATCCCCTGGAGAAGAGATAAGCTACTTATTCCAGGATTCTTGTGCTTCTCTGGTGGCTCAGACAGTAAAGAATTCGCCTACAATGTGGGAGACCTGGGTTTGATCCCTGGGTTGGGAAGATCCCCTGGAGGAGAGCATGGTAACTTTCTCTGGTATTCTTGCCTGGAGAATCCTCATGGACAGAGGAGCCTGGCGGGCTGCAGTCAGTGGGGTCCCGAAGAGTTGAGACACGACTGAGCGACTAAGCAGAGCAGCAGCTTGACTGCCTTAAAAATCATGTAAATTACTGGCTGGGTGCAAATAATGCAGAGGACTGTCACTTGACAACCAGGAAAACTGGGAATGAGATTTAGCCTCTCTATGCCTCAGTTTTATCTATAACTAGAAGTGATGAGTGGCTTGCAGGACTGCAGAAGAATTCAGTGAGATAACATATGTAAAGCAGATAGCACAGCGCTTGGCAAACTTCTGTGGTTAATAAATGTCAATCCTCTCCCCTTTCCCCTCATTTTATTATGCTCTCTGGAGGATATAGCAAATAAACACAAATGGCACTGTGCATCCCGTGGATTAAAAATATGACTTTCTAAAAAAAAATAAAAATAAATAAAAATCTGACGTTCTAAGGCATAGGGTGTTTTCATTTCTAAAACAACCACTGTACATCTGAGAATAGCTCTGTTTATGACTGTGTATTTTTATCCATCTGGGTTCACTCAACCCTCAACATATCAGTTAGTCTTTCATATTAGGTTAAATTTCATTTCTCCCAAGATGTCTTCCCCAAGCATATCAGTTCACAATGATCTCTTACTTTCTAAAATCCCCTCTTTGCTGTACAACAAAAACTACCACAACCCTGTAAAGCAACTATATTATAATTTAAAAAATCAATTAATTAAATTAAAATTCCTCCTCTCTGAATGCATGTATGTACCTTATGTGTATGTACTGTGTATATGTGTGTAATTTGTATGCATTATGATTTTCCTTAATCGCACTATAAACCTCTAAAGCAAGAACTGTAAACCAATTCCCCTCTGTATTCTCAGAGCCTAACACAGTGCCCTACATTCACACAGCTGTTAAACACATGCTTGCTGGTTGATCAACTGATTGACTGACAGACAAGGACTTAACTCCTCTGTTGTAACTGTGCAACAGGCCTGTACAATTTAGAGTCCATACAGGGAGCAGGATGTTCCCGAGGAGCCCAACCATCAATTCCCCAACAGCCTCTAGATGGTACCCCTTGGAGTAGCTGAGGAGGGCATCATTCTATGAGGAGCATCTATGAACTGAGCCAACCTGAGATCTAGCGTAAATCCAACAGCTTAATCCACTGCTTCCCTAGCTAAACTAGAAGCAGTGTTTCTTCTCCACTGGAAACAAAAACATTTGTCCAGTTTAGCAAATGTGAGCATGGCAGCATGAAGAACAGAAAATCGAGTGCCATTTTCATGAAGCAAAGTTACTGGGCCAACAACAGATGTGTCTGTTGGCACCAGGCAAGGTCCATTATGTAAGCAGTGGATCAAGAGTAGACAAAGCCCAAGCTTTCAGGCCTGGTAAAAAAGACCCATCTATTGTCTCTGGCAGACAGTGCCAGAGATAAAGTATCCTGGAGACACAATGTAAGGCAGGCTGAAAACGCATGTGCCAAGCCAAAACGAAAGCAAGACTGCACAATGGTGACTGCTGAAGGAGCAGCTGGTCCTAGTGGCTCCAGGCGGTGTCTTTCAGCCCATGTCATCAACACTTGTCCACACAGTAAACGTTTTCTGAAGAGGTGTCTGTCAGTTTCCATTTATTTATAAATAAGTGAGTGAATAGCATCCAACTTACACATTCTTCATGGTCTCTTTTTTTTTTTTCCCCCTTTAAATTCCAAAACCAGATGAGAAAGGACACCACATTGCAAAGTGATAACACAAGAAGAATGGCTCTCTGTCCTGGAAGGAGAGTTCACGATTGACAGGTGATACACGTCGAGATAATGGAATGAGGCAGTTGCGGACTCTTGTTAGAACAAAAGGAGGTCAAGTCTTATTCTTTTCTCCTGCCAGGACACAAAGAGTTGGTCACAACTCTTCTATAAAAAGAAGAAGAAGAAGAATGCATTCCTAAATCAAGGCTTCCCAGGGCAGCGGGAACAGTCACAGCACTCCTTAGCTACACTATCCTGGCTGGTGAACAACTATTTCTGACCTTTTATGTTGAACTTGCAATCTTCGTGGGCAAAGCTCCCACTCTAAGGAAAGTTCCTTTTACATGCAAATTAGCAACAGTCATCTCATTGCATCCATCTCTTCTTGGAAATATCAAAACGACAGTGAAAAGATAAAGCTGTACACATGCAGAATCACCCTTCACAGAGGTTTGTAGAGCCCAGTGGTCATTGAGTAGGATTCCTATCAGTAGCAATAGCATTGGAATTCTTCTCTGCTTACCACCTCCTTCTATAAATTAAGTGAATTAAGTCAAATCCATCTGAGTCAGAAGGTGAACTGGAAACAATTCAAAGATACAGAGGATTAAATAAATGCACCTTCTTTGAAACCAGTGATGACAATTCCTAGGATCAATTAAAATGGAGCACTTTCTAACAAAGTTTCATGGTACACAAAAATTGGCCTGCCAGAGCGTCGGATTTAAATCCTAGTTGGCATTTGCTAGCCAAGTTGATAGACTGATTACATTAATTCCCCAAATGCTGACGCTGGTCATAGCCAGGTGACTTTCTTTCGATAGGTTGTTACCAGATATGTTGTACGCAGAGGGTTAAAAAGGCGCTTGCATGTTTCAGGTTGTGCTCTTGTCCTCTCCAACTGCCATGAGAACATGCCAGGGCTAGCCTACTGGATGATGAGAGACAAGTGGAGCATAGCTAAGGCCTTCTAATCATCCCGGGCAAGGCAATTCTAATCTGCTGATAGTCAGCTGCCTCCCAGACATGTAATGAGCCCAGTGCAGACTACAAGAACTTCCCAGCTAAATCACCAACCTGCAGACCTGTGAACCAATTAACCAGTTGCTATTTTAAGGATAGGCTTTGCAGTCATTTTGATGTAGCATTCAGTTCAGTTCAGTTCAGTCGCTCAGTCACATCCATAGCATTAGTGTGTCAAAAGATAACTAATATACTACATGATACTGGACGAAGCACTTCACCCTACAAGCTTCGCTTTTCTTTAATTCTCTCATCTGCAAAATGGGTCTACAATGACTTCTTCACCAAGCACCTGCCATGATTAAGCTCATTAAATTAGACAAGGTGTATGAAACTGCTGGGCATTGTGCCTGGTACATAACTGGCATGTAATCAATGAGAGTTCTTTCTGTGCCTGTTGTTCTGCCTTTAGATTTCTCCCACCAGAAGAAATGCCTTCTTAATGTTCTCACTATGGATCTCCATACACTGTAGAAGCTACAATGAGCCACAATTATGCCTTGTTTGAAATACTTCAGTACAGTCCTCAGGGGAGATTGCCAGACATTGAAACAGCAAATCACTTGTGATATCCAGAAGATTACTATAATGTGCCTGGAATTCTCAGGACACAACAAAGACTTCATTCACTCAAGACCACAATCCTAGAAGGACACCTAGAGAAATATCCTGACTTCCACTGCCTGATGGCTACCTCAGCAGGCAGGAGCCCACTCTGCTTATAATGGGGCAGTTCTTAAGCACCACCTCTCAAGTAATAATAGAGTTTTGAATAAACACACACGCTGCCATTATGGGATCCAAGAAGTCCCATGATTTGCTGTCTGCTACCTGGAGAATCAGGAAAGCTGGTGGTGTCATTTGATCCCAGTCTGAAGGCTGGAGAATTGGGAAAGCTGATAACTGAATTCCCGGTCTGAGTTCAAAAGCCCAAGCATCAGGAGCAACAATATCTGAGAGCGGGAGAAGATGAATATCTCAGCTGAAGCAAAGAGAGTGAGTTCACTCTTTCACTCCCTTTCTGTTCTGTTCCGGGCCTCAGTGGATTAGATGACCGATGTCCACCTGCATTGGCAAAGGTGACCTTCTTTACTCCCTCTACTGACTCAAACACTGATCTCTTCCAGAGATATCCTCACTATCACCTCCTGAAACAATGTTTACCAGCTATCTGAGCGTCTCTTAGCCCAGCCAAGTTGACACATAAAGTTTGCCATCAGACACTGTGTAGCAAGTATTTGCTCACATGGAAATTTCTAGACATCATTGTGATCTTGGGGGTCCCAAGGCCTTCAAACAGTTCTCTGTAAAACGTATCATGATTGAGCTCATCGGCTGAATTAAGATTTCTAAAAATGTAAGATTATAATGCACAGAGAAGAAGTTAACCAGGCAGGCTTTAGAGACTGGATAGGATTTCACTTGGTAGAGCTGATGACTTGAAAATGACTTGATGACTTGAATAAATGGGGAAGTACAAGTAAAAGCAAGTTGTGGAAGAAATAGTAAGTTGACACTCTGGTTGTAAAGTGATGACAGTAAGTGCAATGGACTAATGGAGCTGACGTGTTGGGTGTTTACAATATGCCAGGTACTATTACAACCGTTTTACATGTAATAATACTTTTGCAAAATAAGAAAAGACAAGCTAAATAATAAGTAATGTTCAAATGCATAAAACTTTGACTATCATCTATGGAATTATTCTTTATTTGCTTACTGATGGAGATTCACTAGAGATTGGTATGTATGACATATCTGACATCTCAAAGTCATTTTGTAGGAATATTAAGCTGGTGAAAGAAGGCTATAAATCTAGAAGAGGAAAAAGACAGGGTACAAAGACTTTATAGATCATCTCTAGAGATATCTATGAGAGTTTTCAAAGAGAGACACATAAGACAAGGGCCTGCTAGATGGCATGAGAAACAAGAAGGGATAAAAAAATTAATCCATAGATTTGATCATGATTGGTTAACCAAAGGAGTAGAAAGTATTAAAAATGAAAAAGTGAGGAATGGCTAAATAATGTAAATCCAAGTTGATATTATTAGATATTATCAGATAAGTAGCCTAAAACTGAAAAATAAGGCAAATGAGTAAAGCAGAGACAAAATTTTATTTTTATTATTGATGAAGTTGATATTGAATGAAGTGGCTTACATCTGAATAAGAAAGGCAAAGGCATGGAATTAGACAGATTGTCCCCTGTGCCATGCTGGTCCGGGGAGGCCACCTCATGGCAAGTGTATGCTCCCTGCAGGCAGCTGGTTCCCAAAGAGAAAGAAAAGAGAGAAGGGGCATGCCCACATTCTCCTGTAACCTCACAAATCATTTCAAGTCACTATTTCCTTTCCCAAGGGTAGAGTTAGTGAGGGGGTAGAGAAAGCAAGTTCTTACGCTAACAGAGCTCAGCCCACATAAAGTGAAAGTGAAGTCGCTCAGTTGTGTCCGACTCTTTGCGACACCATGGACTGTAGCCTACCAGGATCCTCAGTCCATGGGATTTTCCAGGCAAGAATACTGGAGTGGGTTGCCATTTCCTTCTTCAAGGGATCTTCCCAGCCCAGGGATCGAACCTGGGTCTCCTGCATTGTAGGCAGACACTTTACCATCTGAGCTACCAGGAAAGCTTCAGCCCACATGAAAGGGCACAAAATGTGAAGTAATCCTCCCTAACTGTTTATACCAGGGTTTGGCAAATTACATCCCATGGCCAAATCCTGCCTGCTTCCTATCTTTGTGCAGTCCCAAACTAAAAAGAATGGCTTTCATATTTTTAAGTGGTAGAAAAATATCAGAAGGATGGTATTTCATCACATGTGAAAATTACACAATGTTCAAATTTTAGTATAAAAAAGTTAGCTTTTATTGGAACACAGGCATATCCATTTACTTATGTATTATCCGTAGCTACTTTCACACTACACCAGTGTTGAGAAGTTAGGGCAGAGACTGTAGGGACCACATCAAAAATATTTACTCTCTGATCTTTTAAAAGAAAATGCTTGCTGAGCCCTGTTTACACTACTGAATTCTATATAGCCATCAAAACAGAGAAGGAGAACTATATACTGATCCTGAAGGCAGCCCTCCATTTTCCACAACAAACAAAAAGTTGTGATGCGTTAGATATAGTACAAGCCTATTTTATTAAAGGTGCATATACAGGTAGGTAGAAAGATGTTTACATATCTATCTAACAATCTTCACCAAACTGTTAGCAGTGACGGCTTGGTGAATGGGAGAGAATGGACAAGAAGGAGGAGGACATGGACATTTGTATGCTTTGTTTTTTAAAAAAATTTTTCATAATGATCATTATTATTTTTGTATGTACATAAAACAGAAAGATAAACATAACATGAACACAGTGAAGTCTTGAATATCTCAGGATTCAGAAGCACCCTGGTCTAAGAGCTCATCTGATGCCTGAATCATCGCTACAACAATCTAACCTGAGTCTGAATACCTCCAGCAGCAGAAACCTTGCTATTACCCATGGCAACCCACTTCCTCTCTGGGTAATTCCAGTGATAATAAAATTCACCCTGATTTGTATTAAAATTTCACCTCATTGTAGCTTTTACTTGTTGATTCAAATTCTCCATTTTAGGCTTATAAGAAAAGTAATCTGTCCCTCATCTCAGAGACCTATGGATTGAACACAAGTTACATGGCAAACTGGAGTCTTCTCCAAACTAAGTATCCCTCTGTCCCTCAACCATTCCACATGTGGTGGCAAAGAATGGGAGAGGCTACAGAGAGTCACGAGCCATGAAACAGAAAGGGTAAGTATAAAATAAACACTTTTTGGAAACCTTGGCAGTTATGGTTACTTCCACTGCTATGAGTTCAGCTGGCATCTTGAGAAAAAGAGCTAAAATTTCAAGAGGAAACAGGTATTATGAGGAAAGCAGGAGACATGAGCATACACCTAGCTAGAGGAATTAATATCAGCAGGAAAAGGTCTGGGATAAGCGAAGGATGTGGCCAGGAATGGGCTTCCCAGGTGGCACTGGTGGTAAAGAACCCACCTGCCAATGCGGGTGACATAAGAGACGCTGGTTTTGATCCCTGGGTCAGGGAGATCCCCTGGAGGAGGGCATGGCAACCCACTGGAGTTGGGTTCTCCAGGCAAGAATCCCATGGACAGAGGAGCCTGGTGGGCTATAGTCCCTAGGGTCCCAAGGAATCCAACATGACTGAAGTGACTTAGCAAGCACGTGCATGACCATGAATCCAGGCAAAGAGGAAAGAAGAGACACCGAATAGAGGAGTGAGATAGCAGAAGATTTGAGGGAGGAATAAATAAGCTAAATCAAAACAATCTTCAGGAAAACAGGTTGGTGTGCCATTTCTATGAGAGGAGGAGGCCAGCAATGTGTGATAAATGGGGTGGAGGAAGAGATGAGAAAACGTGAGGAATGCATTGTCGAGTTGGACACTCAAGTATTACAGTGGCCCCCAAAGAAATAGAAGAGGGACTCAACAAGCATTAAACGGATAAACGATCCTTAGCTTTAGTGAGGACTGAGTATAGGAAAGAGCAGACAGATCTGAAGGTTTAGTGAGTTTTTCCAGCATTTAACAACTCAGGGTAAATGAGCTAGCCCGCCCCATTCCCACCGCCACCCACTCCCCCACCACTCTCCTCCCCCACCAAATGCAAGGCCTGGAGATGCACTCTTTCTTGCCCGCAGGTTAATCGCAGAAGATAGCAAAGGCTGGGAGTGTGCCTTTGTGCATGGAGAACCACAAGCGTGTGCCCCAGCAGAAACATTATATTCTGTGTGCTTATTAAAGCATCTTAACACCTTCCAAAATTGCCCAAGCCACAATAAAAGTCCAGGGTTCAACAATGGGAGCTGCTTGACCTATTCAGTCAGAAATAAGGGGAAGGATATTAAAAGTGCTACCTTTTCATGCACTTAACATAATGCTTTTGAATTTCCCATGGCATCCCAGTGGAGTACTATGAATTACTTTGCAGGTATAAAATTCTGTTTGTTTTCTCTCCCACCTTAGACTATAATCTTTGAAAAAAAAATGTATTTATCAAGAACTGAAGTGACTTGTTTCTCCACTCACCTTCTCTGGAGGTGCACAGAACAGCATGTAGAAAACCCAGTGTTAACAAGCTGGGACTTTAGAAGGACTCTTTCCATGGAGAGGACTTCCCCAGTAGCTCAGACGGTAAAGCGTCTGCCTACAATGCGGGAGACCTGGGTTTGATCCCTGGATCAGGAAGATTTCCTGGAGAAGGCAATGGCACCCCACTCCAGTACTCTTGCCTGGAAAATCCTATGGACAGAGGAGCCTGGTAGGCTACAGTCCATGTGGTCGCAAAGAGTCGGACACGACTGAGCGAGACTTCACTTTTCACTTTTCCGTGTATAAGTCAGCAGTTATCCTGTTCCTTTCTGGTTGACTCTTTGGTCTAGTCCTCAGCCCCGTGGTTGTCCTTCTAAAGTTCATCCAAGTTTGCATCTCACTGCTTACTCTAGGTCTAGGCTATCTTCTCTTATCACCTGTACTAGGATACCCCCAGGCCCCCAACCCTTTCAATGATCATGAATTTTCAGAGTGCTGGGCTCTGTAGGACACAGACTTGTCAGACTGAAGAGATTATACAGATACGATGCTGCCCAAGCACCATAGAAATTCTGCTAACATCACCTGCCCAGCTATCAAACCAGACTTTCTTTCTTTTTTTTTAAACCAGACTTTCTCATCAAGGTTTCTATACCTTATAATGGTGGCCTTCCCCTTCAAGTGTTGTCATGAGTGGCCTCCAGCCATTTCCTCCCTAAGAACTCTTCACATTTTTTGACAAGCACCTTAACATCTTGAAACTTGGGCCCAGAAACAATATGCCAAAAATAACAAGCAAAGGAAATGTGCATTCTTTGTTTTTTCCCCCGGCCAAGTCCTTACTCACTCATACCAGTAACTATAAGTGCCAAGCACAGTCCTTCCAGCTGCGAAGGAAGGAAGCACAGAGAAACCAGGATGGAATATGAGTGAACTGGCTGTATGGATAGTGTCAGATTCTTCGTTTTAATGTGGAAAGAAGTGAAGAGAGCAGCTTTTAAGGGGGCTCTGTCTGTAAGCTAGTTAATCACATTTCACACCAGTTTTATCTGAACATAGCCTTTTAAGTCTACTAAGCCTCTTCCTCTATTTTACTGAGAAAATCAAGGCCATCTGATAAAAGCATCCCAAATTTCCCCTTTCTTTATCAGCTTTTTATAGGTAGGGGAGGGACGAGTTCTCCAGGCACAGATAGACCAGAGTTTAAATTGAAGAATTCTCTGACATTTATTAGCTCCTGGGAAAGTTCCTTGATCTTTGCATGATTCTAAGAAGTTTCCTCATTATAAAAAGCTACAAATAATGCTGATTTTGCAAGATTGTTCTGAAGTTTTATTTAGATCATGTATCAAAAGCTCCTGTTCTTTTTACTTCCCCCTAGTATGAGTTTAAAATGACACCTTAAAATTCCTGATTATTCATCTGTAGTCAATAACGTGGGCCAAATTATGTGTTTAACAATTGTTATTATTCTAATTTCTTTGTTTTCTTTGCTATAAATATGGAAAACAATTTTTTAAATTAACAAACTACTCTTGGTTGAAGTTATCTGTCACCATACTACATGTCCAAAACAATTGTAACTAGATCTGACAAGAGATTAGTCTACCTCTACCCAACAGAAGTTATCAAAATTATTTGGAAAACAGATTTATATGCACCATTCTCCACAGTGATGGACACTCTTAAGTGTATAATGAAACATTAGCTACAATTTTAGCAAGACATTTAAAAACAAAGCAACCAGAACACAAATAGCATGGCTTTTAGTGACATAAAAATTGAAAATCAACTTGAAATATTTTAAATATAGTTTATTTTATCTTGCTCCTTTTAATACCAACTTTTATATTTTACATTATGCAAAAGTTGTTAGTAGAAGAATGCATGGCAGAAACATAGATGGACCTGGAGACTATCATACTAAGTGAAATAAATCACACAGAGACAGACAAATGTTGCATGATATTACTTACATAGAATCTCAAAAATAATACAAATGAATCTATATACAAAACAGAAACAGACTCACAGGTGTAGAAAGCAAACTTAAGGTTACCAAAGGGGAAAGAGAGGTGGGACAAGTAAATTAGGAGTATGGGATTAACAGATACAAACTACTATACATAAAATAGATAAGCAACAGGATTTATTTTATAGCACAGGGAACTATATTCAATATTTTATAATAACATTTAATGGAAAGTAATTCGAAATATATATATGTAAGTATATATATTTTATATGTATAAATAGATGGAATTCCAGCTGAGCTCTTTCAAACCCTGAAAGGTGATGCTCTGAAAGAGCTGCACTCAATACGCCAGCAAATTGGAAAACTCAGCAGTGGCCACAGGACTGGAAAAGGTCAATTTTCATCCCAGTCCCAAAGAAAGGCAATGCCAAAGAATGCTCAAACTACCNGAAAGGGATGACAGAGGATGAGATGGCTGGATGGCATCACCGACTCAATGGACATGAGTTTGAGTGAACTCTGGGAGTTGGTGATGGACAGGGAGGCCTGGCGTGGTGCGATTCATCGGGTCGCAAAGAGTCAGACACGACTGAGCGACTGAACTGAACTGAAATAGAATCACTTTCCTATACACTTGAAATTAATACAATCTTAGAAATCAACTATATTTCAATGAAAAATAATGCATGGATATAACTTACAAATAAACAGATATGCATATGTTAGCAGGTCATACTCATTCTTCACCAACAGAGTGCACTATCCAAAGTTTAAAGAATATGATCTACCCTGATCCCATGTGTTAACTCCACTCCTTGGGTTATCTCATACCCCTACATAAAGATCTATCCTTGATAGCTCTCCATTTCCAAATGAACATGATCCAAGCTGCTTACATGCATGCAAGGCCTTTCTTAACTTGGTCCCAGCCCTCTACTATCTCTACAAGTCCAGGCAGAAAACAGGCTGGCATAGAAAAGTTAAAGAGATATTAAGAGACTACCTACAAAGAGACAGGTAAATTATAGAAAAACCTAAAGGACAGCACCTCTGAAGTGATCATGCTTATGATGATCCAGGGACATGCACCCCAATGTTAACTGGAGCACTATTCACGATATCCAGGACATGCAAGCAACCTAAATATCCACCAACAGAGGAATGGATAAAAAAGATACGCTACATATATACAATGGAATACTGCTGCTGCTGCTGCTAGGTAGCATCACTCGTGTCCGACTCTGTGCAACCCCATAGACAGCAGCCCACCAGGCTCCTCCATCCATGGGATTTTCCAGACAAGAGTACTGGAGTGGGGTGCCATTGCCTTCTCCCAATGGAATACTACTCAGTCATAAAAAAGAATGGAATAATGCATTTGCAGCAACATGGATAGCTGTNCCACCAGGCTCCTCCATCCATGGGATTTTCCAGACAAGAGTACTGGAGTGGGGTGCCATTGCCTTCTCCCAATGGAATACTACTCAGTCATAAAAAAGAATGGAATAATGCATTTGCAGCAACATGGATAGCTGTAGAGATTGTCATACTGAGTGAAGTAAGTCAGACACAGAGAGGAAGGTAAACATCATAGGATATTGCTTATATATGGAATCTACAAAAAGGGTACAAATGAACTTACCTACAAAACAGAAACAGAGTTATAGATGTAGAAAACAAACATGATTATCAGGCGGGGCAGGGGAGGGCGGGAAATTGGGAGATTGGGATTGACATATACACACTGCAAAAATAGACAACCAATAAGAACCTGCTGAATAGAACAGAAAACTCTACTCAACGCTCTGTAATGGCCTATATGGGAAAAGAATCTAAAAAAGAGAGGATATACAAATATGTTTAACCGATTCACTTTGCTGTACGCCTGAAACTAACACAACAATGTAAATCTTTAAAAAAGGAGCTAATGTGGTTAGTGGTTATGAAGTAGAAACAGCCTGGGAAGGTGGACAGGAACTGGCTCATACCAGACTCTGCTGGCTGAACTAAGAGCATGGGCAATGACGTGTCACTGAAGCTAGGCAGTGCCCTAATAATGACCGCTTGGTGAATCTTGCTTCCGTGCCTTTGGACGTGCAGCTTTCCCTGCCTTAAAACTCACCCTCCCTTCTATTCAACAGTGAGTCATCCTTTGGCCCACTCTGTATATCACTTCCTGTCTGAGCCTTCCTCGGTTCCCTCAGGGGGCCTCAGTCACTTCCTCTCCCATGCCCCCTCAGCACTCTGCAGGATTCTCACTGCGTGTTTACTGACTCGCTCAGACAGTGGGTTCACCATCACTGCTTGTTTACTGACTCGCTCAGTGGGCTCTCTGAAAGCAAGACCATTCCCTGTTTGTTTCCATCCCCACCCTACCCCGCCTCTCACTGCCTAGCCCTCCGAGGGTTGACACCGCATCTTATGTTTTTGTCCTCACCCTCCTCCTCCCACCCCCAATTCACCTGACTCAGAATGTGCCACGTTAATTACACTCAAGAAAGCATGAGAGAATAAAGTCCAGAAAACAGACCTTCCACCAGCTCTGGTCTCTAACAAGCAAAATGTGAAAGAAAGTGAAAGTCGCTCAGTCCTGTCTGACTCTTTGCGACCCTATGGACTATAGAGTCCATGGAATTCTCCAGGCCAGAATACTGGAGTGGGTAGCCTTTCCCTGGTGGCTCAGACAGTAAAGCGTCTGCTTACAATGCGGGAGACCTGGGTTCAATCTCTGGGTTGGGAAGATCTCCTGGAGAAGGAAATGGCAACCCACTCCAGTACTTGTTTGGAAAATCCCATGGACAGAGGACCCTGGTAGGCTACAGTCCATGGGGTCGCAGAGTCAGACACGACTGAGCGACTTCACTCACTCAGCCTTTCCCTTCTCCAAGGGACCTTCGCAACCCAGGGGTCAAACCCAGGTCTCTCATATTGCAGGCAGATTCTTTACAAGCTGAGCCACCAGGGAAGCCCAAGAATACTGGAGTGGGTAGCCTATCCCTTCTCCAGTGATCTTCCCAACCCAGGAACCAAACTGGTGTCTCCTGCATTGCAGGCGGATTCTTTACCAACTGAGCTACCAGGAAAGATCCTAACAAGCAAAGCCATCCCCAAAGAGGCTACTGGTGGTTGCTAAAAGCTTCCGAACATAGAAAGAGATGGCTGTTGGAATCCACAGCAATCCGAAGGACTGGTTTGTTTGCTTGTCTTATAAAGATACTTAATTACATATTTAACAAATTACTCAAATTAAACAATTAACAAGCCACAGTTTACAATAAATTAGTTGCATAAATACGTCTGCCACAAATTTTTCAAGCTTATTTTTCTGAGAAGGCAAGGACAGTGTCTTTTTAAAAAAAGTATTTATAACTTTTGTGTCCACAAAGCCTAGCATAGTCTNTACATATTTAACAAATTACTCAAATTAAACAATTAACAAGCCACAGTTTACAATAAATTAGTTGCATAAATACGTCTGCCACAAATTTTTCAAGCTTATTTTTCTGAGAAGGCAAGGACAGTGTCTTTTTAAAAAAAGTATTTATAACTTTTGTGTCCACAAAGCCTAGCATAGTCTAAATGCATATTGAATAAGTATATAAAAAAACAAGAATTAGACATCAGACGTGCTCTGTCTAGACTGTCTACATATTTATTGGTGCTGACGTTTAATCATGGTTGATGTATGGTTATCTACGTCTGCATAACAAATTATTTCAAGCTGTAGCTGCTTCAAACAACAAATACTTACCACATCCAGTTTCAAACAATTAGAAGTTTGATGTGTATCTGGATTTAGAGGGTGCCTTTAATCCATATGAGAATAATAATATTAATATTTATTAAGTGCTTACTATTAATAAATGCTAGACTATTCTATCAGCTGCATATATTTACACACTTAATCTTCAGAACATTCTGAAATATTTACTCTTATTCACCTACTCTACAAATGCAAAAAAATCCCAGCCACAATGAGGTTAACTAACTCAATGAAGGTCATGCAACCAGTAAAAAGCAAGCCTATGGACTTCCCTGGCAGGCCAGTGGTTGAGACTCTGTGTTTCCATTGCCAGGGGCATGGGTTTGATTCCTAATCAGGGAACTAGGACCCCAAGTGCCATGTGCTGCAGCCAAGAAATTTTTAAAAAAGCAAGGCTGGAATTCAGACCCAGGCAGTCCAGCTCCAGAGCCCAAACTCTTAATCTCTAATAGACTGCTTTCAAAGATAGGAAAAATACCTATTATTTACTCTTTAAGGACAAAGCTAACACAGTGCAGGCTTCTCCCTCTCATTATTGTCACATTTAGAGTAATTCATCTCTCCAAAAGATATTATTGCCCATGGTGGTGGTGGCTTAGTTGCTACATTGTGTCCAACTCTTGTGACCCCATGGACTGTAACCTGTCAGGCTCCTCTGTCCACGGGATTCTCCAGGCAAGAATAATGGAGTTGGTTGCCATTTCCTTCTCCAATTAAAAAAATTTTTTACATGACCAAAGGAGTTGGCAAACAATGATTTTAGAAAGCAGATTTCCTGTAAATGTGGTAAAGGCTTCAGCACTTAGAGGGTCTTTATTGTCTACCCTTCCCCATCAAAGAAATAGGAAAATCTCCCTCTTTCTCTCACAGATATTTTGTATGGGAGGATGCATATTTTTTTCAATCAAATCAAACCAAACAGTGGGATGAGCAATGGGTCTTGAGTGAGGACTGAGTTTGAGTTTGAGTTTCCGTGCCTCACACTAGCTGACTCATCACAGACACAGCTCTTCACCACTTTGAAGATCACCTTCCTCATTATAGAGAAAAAAATGGATGAGAAATTCAAAACCATATCTACCTCCAAAAGTCAGTGACCCTAAGGTCACTGTATTTCTAAAAATACAAGTCCACATAAAATTAACACTGCTTCTTTTATTCAGGTGATAGACACTATTATGCTTTGTAATAGTCTGCTCATTAACTGTACATGATTAAAAATCTCACAAAACAGGATATAAGAATTTAACATTTGTCAGAGGTCACACAAAATGCCAGTTCTGGGAAAGAGAGCAGCATTCAAACAAGCCAAGACCTGCAGAGAGTTTCTCATCACTCTGTTCTGTCACATGGCAGGGGAGTACAATACAGGATGACTAGACAGACTCCACTTCCCTGCCCTCCTCCCACCCCCTGTTCATCATGGAACTGTACCTTTGCTCACAGGGCACATTCGGGAGCAGTGGCCATTGAGGAAGTCACACCCGCTGTTCCTCATTGCACTCTCATGTTCACATGGAGTGAGAAAAGTTTATCTTTAGGCTGTTACGAGAATTGCAGTGGTGGGGATGAAGCCTATTAAATAACGAGGAAAGAATAAGATTATAAATAGAACCCTGTTGACAAGAGCAATAGGAAGGATTAGAGGGGAGCTCAGGAAACAGGGGGGTCATCACTGACACTCCAAGTATAATGTAATGGAAAGATCATATGTATGGGGAGCAGGTCCACCCAATAGCCACCTACATGGTTCTGGGTAAGTCCTCTTATTCCTTGTTGATAAAATGAGGACACTGCATTAGATTATCAGTTTTCAAACTGAGTCCTTAGAACAGTGGTATCTCATGGAAAAACCAGGTGGGTGGAGCGAGGCACAGACCCAAGTGGGTCATGCTCTCAACTCTACTTCATTGCCTACACAATCACTTTTACCTGTTTTGCAATGAAGTTGAACAAAAAGTTTCTTAAAAAAAAAATTGTGCTATTATAAAGAATAAAGTCTTTGAAACCATGTAGACTGAATGACCTCAAACATCCCCAACTCTATGAGTCTACCCAAATATTAACAAATAAACAAGCATTCACTTGTTGTCTCAATTAAGTTTTCACTCCCATAGCAAACATCTCAGAGTAAAAGTAATTTTTTTTTAATTTGACTCATTTTTTCTCATGTCAAGTGGATTTGGTAGCTCCTTGACAAATGTATCTAAATTATGAAAATTACTAGGGTCTTCTCTCCACTAGAAAAATGAAGCTGTTCATGAATTTTGTCCCTAAAACTGATGTAGTTTGTTCTATAAGTTCAGTTCAGTTCAGTCGCTCAGTCATGTCCGGCTCTTTGCGACCCCATGAATCACACCATGCCAGGCCTCCCTGTCCATCACCAAATCCCAGAGTTCACTCAGACTCACGTCCATCGAGTCAGTGATGCCATCCAGCCATCTCATCCTCTGTCATCCCCTTCTCCTCCTGACCCCAATCCCTCCCACCATCAGAGTCTTTTCCAATGANCACACACACACACACACACACACACACACACAGGCCCAGCAAATACGAAACAGCAGGGAAGAGGGAGGCAGTCAAGATGCCCCCTAGTGGCCTTGATGAGTCCTATTACCCCATCCAGACTTGCCAGATTCCTAAACATTTCATGTCAATGGCAGGAATACAGCAGTCTCTGCCCTTCTGTTTGTTGGAAGTGTTAAGAATGGGGCTGCTAAACAGATACAGAGAACAGGCTTGCAGACACAGCAGGGGAAGGAAAGGGTGGGGCAACTGAAAGAGTCGCGCTGAAATTACCGTATGCAAAATAGATAGCCAGTGGGAATTTGCTGTGTGATGCAGAGAGCTCAGTCGGGAGCTCTGTGGCAACCTAGAGGGTGGGGTGGGAGGGAGGTTCAAGAGGGAGGAGACAAATGTATACCTATGGCTGATTCACGTTGTTGTACAGCAGAAACCAACACTGTAAAGCAATTACCCTCCAATTAAAAATAAATAAATAAGAATGGGGCAGCCAGTGCTAGGGGGACCCCGTAGTTGCCTGCTTAGATCCCAGGTTAGCTCCATCTAATGGATCCAGAGCACAGGCCAGAGCTCTAGTGAAGCAGATCCCCTGGGAGTTCTAGAGCTCTCAGGATCTTCAGAAGCCAGGACAAGAGGAAACCATGAGCTCCAAGTAAGTGAAGTGAGATCCAGAGAAAAAGCACCTACTCTCTTTGATTTTGCTGACATATGCACTCACTGGACGGAGATACTGAAGTGTCACGGCAATGAGGTGTTTCACATCTTCTTTCTTCCCACCCCACGTACCGAAGGTGTGTGGTACTTAACAAGGACAGAACTCAAACTGTCTTTTACTACCTATGAAGGGAAAAGACACTGAAAGAAAGGTCGTAATTGAAACCATCCATTGAAGAGAGGGGGCTTCCCTAGTAGGTCAGATGGTAAAACATCTGACTGCAATGCAGGAGACCCAGCTTCGATCCCTGGGTCGGGAAGATACCTTGGAGAAGGAAATGGCAACCCACTCCAGTATCCTTGCCTGGAGAATCCNCCATCTAATGGATCCAGAGCACAGGCCAGAGCTCTAGTGAAGCAGATCCCCTGGGAGTTCTAGAGCTCTCAGGATCTTCAGAAGCCAGGACAAGAGGAAACCATGAGCTCCAAGTAAGTGAAGTGAGATCCAGAGAAAAAGCACCTACTCTCTTTGATTTTGCTGACATATGCACTCACTGGACGGAGATACTGAAGTGTCACGGCAATGAGGTGTTTCACATCTTCTTTCTTCCCACCCCACGTACCGAAGGTGTGTGGTACTTAACAAGGACAGAACTCAAACTGTCTTTTACTACCTATGAAGGGAAAAGACACTGAAAGAAAGGTCGTAATTGAAACCATCCATTGAAGAGAGGGGGCTTCCCTAGTAGGTCAGATGGTAAAACATCTGACTGCAATGCAGGAGACCCAGCTTCGATCCCTGGGTCGGGAAGATACCTTGGAGAAGGAAATGGCAACCCACTCCAGTATCCTTGCCTGGAGAATCCCATGGACAGAAGAGCCTGGGGGGCTGTACAGTCCATGGGGTCACAAAGAGTTGGACACACCTGAGTGACTAACACATTGAAGAGAAGGGACTTTCCAGGTAGTGCTGGTGGTAAAAAACCCACCTGCCAATGTGTGAGAGATAAGAGACACGGGTTTGATCCCTGCATCGGGAAGATCTCCTGGAGAAGGGCAAGGCAACCCACTCCAATATTGTTGCCTGGAGAATCCCATGAACAGAGGAGCCTGGAGAGCTATCGTCCACCGGGTCCCAAAGAATCGACTGAAGAGTGGAAGATATTTTAAGTATTTTCAAGAACTTAAGAAGGATCTCTTTTACTGACAATGTTAATTAAAAATCCTTTTTATTTATTACAGTAACTCTCCTAATTTTCTCTACCAGACAAAAGTTTATTAGACTTTCAGTGACTATATATATTTGAAAGCAAAAATGGTATTAAAATGTTTTATAGATGAGAATTTTTACTTCTTCAGTATAAGTTTTACATGTAATGAATCTTTTAAATGAGGGTTTTATGTCCTAAGACAATTTCCCCTCACTTAAAGTCAGTGAGGATATTTATCTCCTTAGAATATAGGGTTTCTTGGGGTTTTATTATTATTATTATTATTATTTTTACTAAAAACAAGATATTTTCTCAAAACATATGCCAACTATTTCATTTTCTCTTAAAAGAATAACTTCCATGTAAGTAAATGTTCATATTAAAAATTATTAAGTACAAACGGCATAAGAACTAAAAATAGCCCAAATCTTCTAGCTACATTTTGTCAACAGCCTTGCTCTAGCCAAGTTCCCTATTAATTGCACAATCTATATTTTGGGAAAGACAGAACTTAATTGTTTCCAAACAAAATTTTAAGTCTGCATACTGTTTCCTTCCTCTGGCTGGTTTCAGTTAAATGAATTGATCTTTTAAATGGGAGAAGGCAGAAAGGGGAACTTTTTCAAAACCTCATTCAACATGTGCATTTCATCAAGCACTTTAATTATAAAGTTGCAATGGATAATTTTTGTCACAATTGTCTTTGGACAGATTTCAGGGTTTTTTTAGAGTATTACTTTCATCTTTTGCCTTACACTTTGTACAGACAAATAGCAAACAGCAAATGCCAATTTGAAGAAAAAAAAATACTTAATGCCTAAGGACCTGCAAGCAAAGGCCAAAAAAAATTTTAATACAGTTCAAACAACATTATAGACAAAAATCTTTATCAGCACATTCAATTGCCTCTTCCCAAAGTAGAAAGAAAAAAAAAAATACAAGTAACTCATTTAGAACAGTGAGTAAACCTTTTCTCAGTTGATGAATGTTACTTTATGGACTTTTCAAGTACTCTTTCAAAAAATCATATTTTTAACATTCAAAGCATAGCATGTATATAAATGGGTAATATGAAGATGTGTAAAATATAGTTACTACTCCCAACCTGATTAAATCTTATTGGGAAAAATAATCTTACTGTAGATACTCACTCTATCTCAACTGAGCTAGACTTTTCCATTCAGAAATCACCTATACACCAGAGGAGTGACTACACTGGTCATGTGAAGAATTAAAGGGCTAGAGCATCAGGGTAGCAGAGAGAGAAGTAATGGGAAGAGATTCACACTAGATCCTGATGTGTTACCCTTAAAAAGGCCTAAAGTGGGATCCTTAGAAGATATATTCTAACACAGGAATTTCTGTAATAAAGAGTGCTAGGCTTTACGTAAATTCTCACTTAATCCTCATGACACTTTGAGGGACATCCGCTAGTTACTCTCCCTTTACAGATAAAGAAACCAATACATAAAAGAAGTCAATAATTTTCCCAAGGTCATGTAGTCCACTGACTGGCAAAGTCAGGAATTAAACCGGGGCAGTGCATGTGCTTTTGACAAACACAAATAGAGTTTTTAATTTCACTCTAGTTTAAATGGAATTATTTATGCATAATAGAAGCACATATTTGCACAGGGAAAAAAGTGTGTGTGGTGGTGCTGTTGCTCTCATTATAAATGTCTTCTCTAGATGGTAAGATTTAAAATAACTTTTTCTTCTTGCTTACATGAAATTATAATTTGTAATTATAATGGTTGTATATCACTCATGTAATAAAATGCATACAAAATATTATTTCAAAAATAAAATTAAATGGTAAAAATACAAGTTGATTTAGTTAATGACTAAATGAAGATGGCGGGTTCTATTCTCCTGCTATTAATAAAAACAGCTGAGGGAATTTATTTCTAGAAGAACACTGTGCTAACTCCTGTACCTACATTACCTCATTTAATCCACAGAATTTTCTTATAATGTAGATGTTGCTACTATCCTCCCTTTACAAAATGGTGAAAATGAGACACAGAGAGTTTTTGCGCCAGGTCTCATGACTGTAAGTGGCAAAACTATAATCTGAAGCTAGTCTCCGGAGCTTAAACTCCTAACCAGCATAACAGCAGTCTCTCCTGTGACACAGGGGTTCCAACTGCAGACAGAAGGCATCTGGGTTGGGAGACCGAGAGATGTGAAAGGAGAATTAATGTCAGTCTAAAGTCAAGGCTAAACAGCTGGAGTCTTTCTCTTGATTCACGTCCTAAGTAGAAAAATATAAACCATTTTGGAGGTCTCTGGATGCATTGTGGGAAGAGTATTCTTACTAATCTCTGGTATTTTTTAGGCATGAAAGCTTTTACAGTTAAAGTACTGTATTTTATGATAAATTTTAATTTTCATGAATAAAATACAGTGTGCGCAACTCTCAGTCATATCCGACTCTTGCAACCTCACAGACTGTAGCCCACAAGGCTCTTCGGTCCATGGGATTTCCCAGGCAAGAACACTGGAGTGGACTGCCATATCCTCCCCTCCAGGGAATCTCCCCGAGCCAGGGATCAAATCGGCATCTCCTGCGTCTCTTGCATTGGCAGGCAGATGCTTTCACTTCTGAGCCACCTGGAAGCCCCCTCGGCACATAGTAGGTGCTCCAAAAACGTCTGTAGACTGGATGAGTCTGGCGTGTCCTCTGTCTGTTGCCTATTTTCCCTTTTCCTCTCCATTCCAGCTCATCCCCCATCAAGTGCAGGGCNTGCATTGGCAGGCAGATGCTTTCACTTCTGAGCCACCTGGAAGCCCCCTCGGCACATAGTAGGTGCTCCAAAAACGTCTGTAGACTGGATGAGTCTGGCGTGTCCTCTGTCTGTTGCCTATTTTCCCTTTTCCTCTCCATTCCAGCTCATCCCCCATCAAGTGCAGGGCTCCCGGAGGAGAGGACTGGGAACATTCTCCCCTGTGCTCCTGGGGTGGGGCCAGGCTTCTGTGCGCTAAGGACTTTCAGACCATCGAGCCTCCCCTGGTCTGAATGAAGTTCAGAGATGGAGCAGTAAGAGGACGCAGGCCCGACCCAGGTTCTGAACACATTCTAGGACCCCCTTCTAGAAGCCCACTCAGGGGCACCGAGAGACACACGGGTGATGAACGAACGCTACCTTCTTGCCAGCAACAAACTCATGTCAATAGCTAACGAAATACAGAGTGTGAGGTTTTTCAAAAATATTTCCATGATTTGAATGGTTCTAAATCCCAAATTAGAAATCTTTGCATCTCATTCTGAAACCAAATTTAATGTTTGTTTACAGTAGAACCTTATATTTAAAAGTGTCATTTAAATTACCTAAGCATCCCATAAGAATATGTTAGATTCCAAACCACCAAAGCCAAGATTTTAATGGGAACAAATTCTTTACTATTATCCCATAAGAGGTAATTATGAAAGTTCACATGTGTGATCGCATATGGGTTTTAAATAAATTACTATGACATTAATTTATCTTGAAATCTAAGAAATTACTCCTCAGACCTGTTCATTTTGACAATATATATATATAAGTTTTTATGTCTTTTAATTAACCTTATGCTAAGAGATTCTGCAGATAATATTCTTCTTGGATATTGTTGGAAGGGCTGCCTAAATTGTAGGAGCAATGACATACATAGCTATGGAATGAACATTAATATGTTTGTTTTGCTTATAGTGACGTGTAACTAAATATCTCCTGAAGCCAACTGTTGGAAGGTGGAAAAATCTTTGCAGGAATCACCATCTAGTTCTTAAAACAGGATGGAAATGTGGCTTGAGACAGTTCTTTCCAAGTGAGTGTCTTGTGAACAATCGAATACATTTCCTCCTAAGAGCACTAGGAGAAGTTTCAAAGCTCGCTTATGAAAAGAGAATCTCCCTTTCTCATGCAGAGACTTAATGTCATTAAGCTCCTCGTTTCATGTTTTTATCCCTCAGTGGGTTATTAGGCCGGTTTCTTTGCCAGAACACAGAGAGAATTCCATTCCATCTGTACTTCACAGAACACCACTATGATACATGTCAAGCCCTAACCACACATGCATGTTAAAAATAATTACATACTGCCTATCACCACCATAAGAGTACTGTCTGATGGTCCCATTAAATTGTTACTAGGTCTTCCAGTTCCACAGAATCTATCAAGCCCTTTGCTTGCCACCGGAAGAGTCTGAAAAGCCAAGTGACATTCTCCTCTCTTCTTCCTCTCCTCACACTCAATCATCTCTCCTACATTTAGCCGAGTTCTAAATCCCTTTCACTCCTTTAGGAGAAAAGGGAAAACAGCTGTCACAGGGAGAAAAAAATTTTTTCTTGCCTTTTCATCTCCAGGCAGATGAATCAATAAAATATGAAGAAAAAAGTGCTCCATCTTCTGGCCAAGTATGGATGTTCACCAGCAGATGTTTCCTGTTGTATTAATAAAAGGAAGCATGACGTCGCTGGGACAAGATCCTGAAGACAGCTATTAATGAATCCTCTAATATCATGAAGAACAAAACATCCTTCTTGTCTCACAAACTTGAAATAGTTTTCTTCCCATCTTCTTCTTTGTTCCCTTCACTCACACGTGCTGCTGCTAAGTCGCTTCAGTCGTGTCCGACTCTGTGCGACCCCATAGACCGCAGCCCAATAGGCTCCCCTGTCCCTGGGATTCTCCAGGCAAGAACACTGGAGTGGGTTGCCATTTCCTTCTCCAGTGCATGAAAGTGAAAAGTCAAAGTGAAGTCGCTCAGCTATGTCTGACTCTTGGCGACCCCATGGACTGTAGCTCACCAGGCTCCTCCATCCATGGGGTTTTCCAGGCAAGAGTACTGGAGTGGGATGCCGTCACTCACACCTGCTGCTGCTGCTGCTAAATCGCTTCAGTCGTGTCCGACTCTGAGCGACCCCATAGACGGCAGCCCACTAGGCTCCCCCGTCCCTGGGATTCTCCAGGCAAGAACACTGGAGTGGGTTGCCATTTCCTTCTCCAGTGCATGAAAGTGAAAAGTCAAAGTGAAGTCGCTCAGCTATGTCTGACTCTTGGCGACCCCATGGACTGTAGCTCACCAGGCTCCTCCATCCATGGGGTTTTCCAGGCAAGAGTACTGGAGTGGGATGCCGTCACTCACACCTGCTGCTGCTGCTGCTAAATCGCTTCAGTCGTGTCCGACTCTGAGCGACCCCATAGACGGCAGCCCACTAGGCTCCTCTGTCCCTGGGATTCTCCAGGCAAGAACACTGGAGTGGGTTGCCATTTCCTTCTCCAATGCATGAAAGTGAAAAGTGAAAGTGAAGTCGCTCAGCCATGTCCGACTCTTAGCGACTCCGTGGACTGTGGCTCACCAGGCTGTTCCGTCCATGGGATTTTCCAGGCAAGAGTACTGGAGTGGGGTGCCATTGCCTTCTCCAGTCACTCACACCTACTACCCTGCTAATAGTGTGGGATCTGGCTTGGCATCAGGCGAAGCTGTCCCTTCTCTGACTTTTCATGTCCCAGCACAAGGAACTTAACCTTTCAAATCCTCCGCATCCTCACTGGAACATAAATTTAATGATTTTTCACTTCTGACCAATTGTGAGCACTAAATTAAATACAATCACATGAGAAACTTAGAGATTATCTAATAAATTTGAGGTACTCTGATTATAAATATTGATATGACTATTTGTGGGGTTTTTTGCCATTTGAATTCAATTCAATACAATTTTTTAACTCTTTACTGTGGTCAAGATGCTGAGCACAGTACTAGAACTTTTTTCAGTGGAGCCTTTGCTTTCAAAAAATTAATAATCTACCAGTGACAAAGGAAAAAAAAAAAAAACACCTTTACTAAACAGGATATGGTAGGTGACAAAAAAAGCTATAAAGTGTTCCAAGACAGTGCTTCTCAAACTGTAATGTAATGTACATATCAACCACCTTGAGATCCTGTTAAAATGTGTATTTTGGAACCCTCCCTGGAGGTTCAATGGTTACGACTTTGCACTTCCAGTACAGTGGGTTCAGGTTCGATCCCTGGTCAGGGAATTAATATCCTACATGCAGCATGGTGTGGCCAAAAAATAAAATAAATTAAAAATAAAAATGCATATTTTGCTTCAGAAGGTCTGGGTGGGGCCTGAGAGTCTGAATTTCTAATAAGCACCCA